>SNQJ01S0025892.1:111115-125563 GCA_010110895.2 Picea sitchensis
GAAAAAGAGGTTTTTACCCTGTATGGGTTTCCTCGGGAAATATCTGTCTCTGTGTTTCTCATATATGTGATTGATGTTGAATGTGCCTTTGTTTAATTCCCTGCATTATTGTGATAATCATTGAGTGCCTTGTAAAGATTTTAAAAGAAGCATAATTGTTTAAGCACGGTAACAACTGATTCACCCTCCCCGCCCTCTGAGTTGTCCAACACTAAATTCATTTAGAGAATAAAATATGGCTTTATCCTTATCCATATGATAATATGCTCCTGAATCAATAAGTCGCTCATAAGAAGAAGAAGTACAAGTTGCATTGAAGGAGAAACCAGAAGCATAAAGTTCATGTCCATGAGAAGAAGAAGAAGAAGTAGAATCTATATAAGCAGTCCCTAGAGATTCTCTGGTGGCATAAAAGGTAGATCCAAAAACAAAATATGCACTATCAAGCCTAGAAAGGATAACATATATGCATTGATATTCTAATAGATCTATTTTACATTCTATACATAAAGGTATAAGTGTTTTAAACTTAGATAAGTAATTTTCAATGCAAGGAAAATCATTTGGACTTAAGGTCATTAACTAATTCTCCAACTAGTGGACTTGAATAATATTGAGTCTACCAAACACAATTTCAAGATTTTCTCAAGCATCATCAAGGTCATAATTTCCTCGAAGGTGAAACCTTAAATCAATATAGATGGGCTGCTGGGACCTTCGTTTTTGGGAAAGAATTGCGCAAGTTTTGATTAAGCATGAGTTGCGTAAAATTCATTAGAAGCTGAAAGAAAAGAATAACAAAAATCAGTTGCGGGAGCTAGCACAACACCAAATAATAAACAAACAGTTGCAACAGAACAAGAAAGTGAGCAAGCTGAACAGAAAGACATAACCCAACTATACATAGGACAAAAGATAGATGTAAGAGGGTTGGTCATTGGAGTCGAGTCAATATATCAGGCTGTTGCTATTGTTCAACCAATAGGTCGATTGGTCATCAGAGTCGAGTTGGTGTATTGGGATGCTATCATGTTTATCGGAGTCATCCCATGTTTTTGGGGATTAGCTAGTGAAACTCGATGTAAGAGACAACCTAGAGTCTGTACTGAACATCTCTATGTAGCTCTGAATCTGTAATAAAGGAAAGATCCAAAAGCTAATATGAGTATCCTATATTTCAAATATGATGTGTCTTTGTATGTTACTTATGCATTACATTGTTCCTTTATGGTTTATGAGTTCTGTCTAATGGTTCTATGGTTAATCACTGTTCATAATGTAAGTAGGTTTGGTTCTTGCATTTAGATGTTTCCAATCTGATAATGTTGATTGCGAAAGAACAAGAGTGAGTTCCGAATGCTCTATGGATCTTCCTTAGTTTTCTCCCTACCCTTTCCTATCCATCTATCTCAGCAGCGCTTTAGGTGAGACTTCTTCTCTTCGGAGGGGATGGAAATGCCAACGCTCTAGACTACACGGTGCCTTTTGTTGGTAACCTGAGAAGAATCCTGGTCTGACCAAATTCGCACCAACAAAATGGTTCCGTTGACGGGAACCTGTAGGAAGAATGCTACCGCCGATCCATAGATATGGCATTGAGAAATGGTGGGAAAGAAACTATAACGCCTTCATATGGAAAGAAGAAGAACTAAGAAGAAAATCAATGGGAACTACTCAGGAAACGGTATTTTACTCAAAAAGATCAAGCGACCAGTACGAGATTTTCTGGGTTAAATTCCAAGGACGGGTCAAGAAGATCTGCGCGTGGGATACCGACAAGTTAGCAGAACTCTAGAGGCTGGATTGCCCAATCATGCGGGTCGTAGATTTATGGGTTACTACCATGATAGAAGGATACATAATTGAATTTGCAACTGAGAACCACCAGTCTTTCTTACAGGCAGAAGATATTTTCAAGAAAGGCTCAAGGGGAAGAATTTTAAGAGAGATCCCCCTGTGGATTAAATCCTTCTTGGTGGAGGAAGGGATGTTGACTATGTCCCTGACCGATATGGAAACTTAAAAACCCTCGCTTGGGGTAGGGAGAGACGGGGTGTGAGTCATGGCATGAGAGAGGGGAAGGGTTCTTTGAAAAATGGGGGGGAACAACAAGAAATGGATTCAAGAGATGAGAGAGCCTGGAAGAGAGCCACCATAGTTGAGAAGTGGTGGCGTGAAAATATCAAGAAAGCTGCAAGACAGTCTGAAAAGTTGAGGAGAGAAAGAGAATCAGGAGAAATAGAGGAAAGGCAGATGGAAGAACTGCAGAGGATGAGAAGACAGGAACGACTGGCCAGTCAAAGATTAAGAGAGAGAGAAGCAAGGAGAGCAAGAAGTCCCCAGGAGGTGGGATGAGAAGGAGAAAGTGCAAATGTAAGAGAGGAGGAAGCCGACATGAATCTTGGAGGAGAAAGAGAAGATTCAACCTCGATATCAGGATAGATCGGGAATCCGACCGAAGAGATCATCCAAGTGGAAGCTAACGAGACCCCCCAGATCAAAGAAATCTACCCCAAAGCTAGTGACGCTAGCCCCAAATCACCCATACCCAAAGTGCCTTCTATACAAGTGGTAAGTACGACACTACCTTCTCATGCAAAATCTGTTCCAGTACAATTAGCTAACCAACCACAACCTGGAAGTGCGAGTACAGGGAGGATATTGGGATCCCTTGGTAGATTGCAAGTAGGACCGTTAGGGTTCATATTGATACAAACAATAGGATCAACAATGGCCAACCGTACGGGAGGGTCGATTTCCTGATACCCAGAATTTTGGGGTAAGGGAGATGAAGACGTTGAACAACACTGGTTCTTGTGTGAAGCCATCTGGAGATCCAGAGGGACACCCAATGCGAATAAGTTGGTCGAACTCTAGACTACCTTAAGAGGTTGCGCTCTCAAATGGTACATGAAGATCATTGAACCGGGAGTGCTAGGGACGCAAGGTCAAGCATTCACACTTGACCAGGTACGGACGAGGTTCATAGTAGAGTTCAAACTACCTCAGTTAGAACAACAGGCTCTGTCTGAGTTGCGCGAGATCCAACAGAGTGAAGGTGAATCAACTTGGGAGTACAACCAGAAGTTCAAAGATTCCATAGGAAGGCTGGCACACCCAATCCATGAAGAACATCAAAGAGAGCGGTACATTCAGGGGCTTCTACCCCTGACTCAGATTCTACTAACAAAACAACAAATAGCCACGTTAACAGACACCTTAGAGAAATCAATGAAGATTGAATCCATGGCAGGATACCCTGGGATCTTGAGAGTAACCCGACCCCCAATAGATGTGAATTTAGAACAACTACAAGGGAACATATCAACACTTACATAAAATATTCAGGAGCTGACAATACCTAGACCGACCACAGGTTTGGTGCACCAGATGCTACACATAAGGTCATTTGGTGACTGAATGCCCGCGAATGAGAGGAATGGGACCTTCTCAGAACTTGATGATAACCCCACCAGGACCTATAGGAGCGCAAGTATCGATGAACCCACCATTCCATCACCCCACCCCATATCATTCTTTCCCAGGAGGACAAGCAACACCGAGATCGAGACAGTGCCCCATCATGCAAAAATATTTGATGGTACCAAACGAGTCTACTGTGAGTTCTGCGCATATACCACGCATAATACCAATCAATGTAGGGCATTGGATGCACTTGCAGATAGGCTAGACAAAAAAACATTCAGAGTAAATGAGAACCCTCATGGACTAGGATGAGGTCGAGGAGGTGGAGCTGGAGGAGAATTCAGAGGAGGAAGAACTGGCGGAAGAGGACCAAGTAGATGCTACAACTGTGATGAACAGGGTCACTTGGCTAGAGATTGTCCTCATCCAAGGCAACCATGGTGCTCTCACTGCAGAACCAACGGACAGGCAATTGAAGACTACCCAGAGCTAATTGCAAAGTAGGAAGACAGGGTGCGACAAAGAGGAACTAACCTCATCATTTTAGAGTTCAAAATGATTTCTAAGGGACAATTACCAAATATTAATATCGTTACTCGAGGATGAGCGAAGACAGGAGCTGATGCTGATACTCTACCACATATTCATAAAGAAACACCTAAGGGAGACATGTATGACCCCCTAAAGCAAAAAATGTTCTTTAAAGATGCCATAGAAGTCATCCAGAACATTCCCAGTTGTGAAATGCAAGAGGATCCCCCTCAGTCGGTTGTATATCCTAAAGTAGCACAAGTACCTGTTTCACCCCCTGTGCCCAAAAAACCTGTAGGCTTACGGAGACAACCTGAGCAACCTCAAAACACAGTTGACCTCTGGTTTCAATTGTTCTCTGGCATTCTTGGGAATGATCAACCGAGAGAGAAATTGCACAACACGCTGTATCTAGTCTTAGGGAATGAAGAAACTTCAGAAGCAAGGATTTGAGCTAACCTTCCTCAGAAGAGTACTCATAGAGTGCAACGAAGAAAAGTAAGATCGGGAAAATAATTCTGACTGATAGCCGAGTTATATGAATTTAAAATTAAGGACGTCATGTTGGACCTAGGTTCAGATGTGAACATTCTACCCAAGAATACCTGGGAAGCCTTGGGAAAACCAAGACTGACATATTCCCCAATTCAGTTAAGAATGGCAAACCAATACTGTATCTTTCCCATAGGAAGACTGGAGAACATGGAAATCAATGTAGCAAGAGTGAAAACAGTGGTTGACTTTGAAGTCATTGAGATGATGGGAGACAAGGAACCCTACCCTACGCTACTTGGCATTGATTGGGCCTACGACAAATATGCAATAATTGATTTAAAGAAAGACACCATGAATTTTGAAGCTGAGGGAATCAAGGTAGTTCAACCTTTGGACCCATATGTAGGACCCAAGTACACAGAACCAACAAACAATAATATGGAAGGAGAATACCTAGACCAGTTGTACACCGTAACAGCTGGGACAAGAAATGATTATATAAACCCAACTACGGATGGATCAGTAAGATGGCGAAGTATACAATCAATAGACGAAGATTCAAAACTGGCTTTTGATAGTTTGAAACAAGGTGCGTACAAAATATTCTCTAGAAGATGCACAACTGTCAGAATGACTAGATGGATTGGGACCGAGGTCAAGATACACCCAGTATAAGACAACCCCTCAGATCTAGACAAATTTTTGCAGTATATGGAAGAAACTATGGGAGAATATCAAAGAGTATCGGTACTAGATATGGCTTTTCAAAACACCCCTTCTAGATGGTGGGACATGCATAAAGCTGCACTCAGAAATTGGGATGAGGTGAAGCAAGATATTCAGTACAGGTTCGGGAACCAAGAGTAGCTGGAATCAGAAATGAAGAAGGGTCTCCAAGTTGCGCAACCATTCAGCGGAGAATCAGACCCTATAATACACATTCAACAGTGCGTGACACAGTGGCAGGCTGCATAGATACCCTCTCACCTCTGGATTCAAGTATTTCCCCAGTCTCTAGGACCAATCCCGAAATCTTGGTTCATACATGAGGAAACCAGAAGACAGACCAGCGATTGGAAAACACTGGCAACTCAATTTTGCAAAGACTTCTCCTTTACAAGTAAGTGCCCTGAGCTTGAACTAGTCCTGCAAAAGATTAGAGAACTTATTTTTACAACCAATCATGATAAGAGATAAGACTTTGGAGTGTGTCCCAAGCATACCCAAGAACTTCAGGCTGAACTCCACTTACCCTTGATCGAAAATACCATAGAATGTTATCATATTATCAAAGCTTCAGAAGGCCTAGACGAATTAGAAGAACTAAGAAACCTAGCCATCATAGAGACTGAGGGGAACAAAGAAATCCAAAACACTATACCTAGCCAGACTGATAGATCCGACAATCACCCATTAAAACTGCAAAGACTCAACATAGGGACCAAAGAGAAACCCAAAATAGCTTTGGTGGGCGATTACTAGGATGAGCAAGCCAGTCAGGAAATACAAAGTTTACTACAGGAATACGAGGATTTGTTCCTAAAGAATTTTTCAGAATTGAAGGGAATCAAAGGAGTTATGGGAGAAATGAAGATAGAGTTAAAACCAGGATCCAATCCTATCAAACATAGGCCATACCTCCTTAACCTAAGAGTAAAAGAGAAAGTTAAGAAGGAGATTGATAAAATGTTAGAATTTGGTCTCATTTTTCCAGTAGAAGAAGTAGAATGGGTCAACCCGATAGTCATTTAGAGAAAGAAAGACACTAAGGATATTAGAGTCTGTGTGGGATACAAAAGCCTCAACTCTGCCTATGTGCATGACCCATTCCCAACACCCTTCACCGATGAGGTCCTAGAATAGGTTGCAGGGAAGGAAGCATATTCATTTACAGATGGATTTTCAGGATACCATCAAGTTAGGATTGCTGAAGAGGACAAGAGGAAAACCACCTTCATTACTGAATGGGGATTTTTCGCATACAATGTGATGCCATTTGGTTTAAAGAATGCCCCTGTAGTTTTTTCCAGGATTGTGATAGAAACCTTTAGAGAGTTCATTCACAAGTTCATAACAGTCTATATGGATGATTGGACAATATATAGCATGCCGAAGGAACATGTAGCACTGCTAAGGCTAATGTTCGACAGATTACGAGAGTTACAAATCTCATTAAATCTCAGGAAGTGTATCTTCTGTGTGCCACATGGAAGTTTGTTGGGACAGATAGTGTGTCGAGAAGGAGTACTGGTAGACCTAGCTAAAGTTGCAGTCATTACGAATATTCCTCCACCTACTAGAATTAAATAGTTGCGATCCACACTAGGACATACATGCTACTACCACAGGTTCATTCATAGGTATGCCAACATTACTGTACCTCTGGAAAACCTCTTGAAAAAGGATGAAATGTTCCGATGGACTCCCGAATGTGATAAATCATTTGAGACACTTAAGGAGAAGCTCATTACAACATTGATCCTGATATTCACAAACTAGGATAAAGAATTTCATGTCCATGTAGATGCTTCAGGAATTGCTCTAGAAGATATCCTAGCACAACCTGGAGATGGAGCTATGGATCACCCTATCTACTTTGCAAGCCGAAAGCTATCACAAGCAGAGCACAACTATACAACAACAAAATGGGAAGGATTAGCAATGATCTATGCTTTACATAAATTTAGACATTATCTGTTAGGATCTCATTTTAAATTCTTTACTGATCATTCACCACTAAAATACCTAGTTAACAAACCTGTGTTGGAAGGGAGAATTTGCATATGGCTGCTGTTATTTCAGGAATTTTCCTTTCAAGTAATCATCAAGCCAGGACAATGCAACGTCGGACCCGACCATCTATCCATAATAGAATCAGAAGAAAGTGGCGGAGCAGTCGATGACCAGCTCCAAGATGTAGATTTATTCAGAATCGAGGCCATACCAGAATACCTGGAGGACATAGCAATCTTTCTCAGCACAGGAGCATGCCCTGAAACATATTCCACAACCCAGAAATTCCATATGGTCATCATAGCAACAGATTATCATCTGATTTCCGACCAATTGTATAAACTAGGGCTAGACAACATCCTCAGACGATGTGTCCTAGATCACGAAAGACAGGATATACTCTGTGAATGCCATAGCAGAATTGCAGGAGGACACGTAGGAGGAAAGACAATGACACAAAAAGTTTTATAGGCAGGACTTTGGTGGGCAACAGTTTTCAAGGATGAAAAAGCATACGCTAGATCGTGTGATGTTTGTCAACAGGTGGGCAAGCTGTCACGACGAGATGAATTACCACTACAACCAGTTAGAGCTCTACAGGCATTTGAGAAATGGGCAGTTGACTTCATTGGGCCAATCAAGCCCACAACCAAACATTCAAAGACAAGATATATCATTACCCCAACCGACTACCTTACTCGCTAGGCCGAAGAAGCAGCGGTACAGGACTGTTTGGTGAACACGGCCACCAAGTTCATTTTTTAGAATATCATTACTTGCTTTGGATGTCCCATAAGCCTAACTAGCGATCAGGGAGCTCACTTCATTAGCAGTACTATAGCAACACTTACAGCAAAATTTTTGATTCAACGTCATAAGAGCAGTCCATACCACCCACAAGCCAACGTAATAGTTGAAGCCTTCAACAAAATCCTGGAAAAGGGACTAACAAAAGTCTGTTGCGCAAACCAAGAGGACTGGGATGATAGAGTTCCATCGGTACTATGGGCCTACAGGTCAACAACAAAGAAACTCCACTAATACACATCATTCCAGTTGGTTTATAGAAAAGAGGCAGTGGTGCCCACAGAGTTCATCACCCCAAGCCTGTATATTGCACAAGCCAAATGTATGACATATGAAGAATCAATGATGCAGAGACTTGTGGAGCTACAAGAACTCGAAGAAACCAGATTTCTGGAAGACTTCCATCAGTCAGTTGAAAAGGAGATACAAAAATCTTGGCATGAATGCCACATTAAAACCAAGGTATTTATACAAGGGGACAAGTTGTTACTCTACGACAGATGATACCAAAAGCATACTGACAAGCTACGTATGCACTGGTTGGGACCCTTCATAGTTGCAGAGATCCAACCATCAGGAGTAGTTCGACTCATGGAACTAGATGGTGTGCTATGACCGTGATGGGTGAATGGCGCTCACCTAAAGCCCTACCTCTCCCGAAACTGAGAAGAAGAGAAGTCGCTCCAATCCTATGGAGCTTGTACAATAGTTAGATTTGAGTTTTGTTTTTCCTTCAAAAAAATAAAATAAAATAAAATAAAATTATGTTAATAATGTCCATGTGTGCAGTGTTGCGCCATAACACATATTTCAATTGTGTTGTTTAAGTTTTGGTTGATACAGAGATGACGACATAGCAGTACCGAACCTGAAGTATGAAAGGTCCACTAATGACAGTCATAAAAAATGACGAGGACAACCTTTGTGGTCGAAGGGGCCACGCACCCAAATCCAATTTGAGTTAAAGGCCACGCACACCCAGTCCAATCACACCCTTTAATGAAATTCCAGTACTCCGACTGTCGCTCGTTACACCATAAATCTGCATTATGCCAATATTCCATCGAAATTCGCGTCGGGACACCCACCCGCCAAACAAAAAGGTCTCAAATCGGCCACATCCCTATTCCACTCAGAAGAGTAAATACCAAGATCGCCTAATCATATTTCCCTTCATCAAACCATCCCGTCGGACAACTCACACCTTGTTGCGTCTATACGAACATAATAAGGAGTAGTTATTGCTAAAAATTACCCGTTAAGCCCGACATAAAATTCTCAGAACTCTGTCGAAAAAGTATCGTTTCTAAAAACAAGCATAGCTATTCTTGAACTCATCCGTGCAAACCAGTTAAGGACCATTGCCAAAACTGCAAACAAATCCTTAGTTCTAAAAACGACCACAGACATGCTCATGCCAAGAGCAACAGCCAGCCGAAGCACCATGACTAAAGAAGCAATACCAGGCGATATCTGCGACCCCCGGGTCGAGATTATAGGTGATCTAAAAGGGAAGATAGAACATGTCAAGCTACTTGACCTTGAACTCACAAATTTAGCCCAGTTTCCACAGATGCACCCAGACGTCTTTTGGGAGTTAGCCCCATATGGAACAAGATATATGCACTTTATACCGAAAAATGAGTTCATCAACCTATTCAACTCCACCATCATGAACCTGAGAGACTTACCAGTCTTCGGCACCACCAACGAAAATGCACGCTGCATGAAGTTCCTAATAAACAGAGTGCACGACATACGCCTATGGTTGGATAAGAAATATCCAATCCATGCACAAGATATCCAACAACTTACTGGACTATCCTCTAAAGGAGAGGATGTGTCGAAGGGATTTCAGGGACCCAGTAAGCATGGGAAGAAGAAAAGTGAGCTCAGCCTGTACGAGAAGTTTAACACCAAGCGAGGAGGACACACAATAGTCATTGAGCCAATACTTCTCGAAACAATCTAGACTGGCTACTACGTCATAGACAACAAGGTTATGAGGTCCTATTATAAGGGAGAATGCACCTTAGACGTGCTATCAGTTGTTGACTTCTGCCATCAGGGAGCAGTATTCAACTGGTGTAGCTTCTTGCTGGAGGAACTACTCAAAGCTTGCGAGGAGGCACAAGAGAAAGGAGGCACCTTTACCTATGGATACCTGCTTGTGGAATTCATGATGCTTAAATGGAAGTCACCGGTGGGTAGACAACCGGAAATATCGGATAAAGGGCACCTGGCGAAGATGTTCGAGCCATGAAAGGCTAGACCAGACTCGGAGAACACAACACTCAACAACGTAGCATTCACCAAAAGGTATAATGCTATGATAGATGAAACACAGTGATCGTGAATCCCGTAAGAGATCCTCCATAAAAACATGAGGAATATCGCCTTTAGCATGAACCGACACAACACATGCGTCTGGTCGAGACATGCCAGCCGAGAACATTTCCATACATGACTGCTACCATTCTATCTGGATGAGGAAGAATTCAAAAAGGAGGTCATGTCATGGCCTGGATTTAAACACGACCCATGCAAATTAGGAATGCATTACATTTTGTCGGTCGAGCTAAGTAAGAAAAAAGACAAGGAAGCAGGAGAGGGACTGAGCTTAGGCCCCGAGCAGAAAAAGATAGACTCTTCGACATAGACCAATTCCGAGGAAGAAGAAGAAACATTGCAGCTGGAACGAAGGAAAAGACCACCCCCCAACAACTTCCATCCAATGTCATGTTATCAGGTGCATAGGTCAACCAGATCTTGGGCGCTATGCTTACCACCGAACCGGCAGGGAAAAGGCCCAGAACGTGGGTCTCGCCAAACAAACCATTGAATCCATAACCCCTCACATCTATCACTCCCCAGAATCACGCCATGACCAAAGAAACCACCATGATTGAAATCCAAGATGACCGGGACCCTAAAACAATGCCCGAGCGGCACTACATAAACAAACAGCGGACTACACCAGAGTCTTCAAGGAAGTCAGCGATTGGATGGGCATCATCGCTCAATGGAATCAAGTCTTGGAGGAAGTGCGCACCTAGATTCAGGTTCTCAACAAGGAAGTTTCGGTCACAATGGACCCCACAGAGCAGCAACAAAAGTTCGATTAGATCCAACAGGTCGACACCGAACTCAATTCACTCTACGAAGCACAGTCCGTAGCTAAGAAAGAGCTGCGCAATTTTCGACCGGTAATTCAAACCGCCTATATGAAAATGCACCAGGTCGACGCAACAACCGACTCCAAGTGGAACTCATTGGTTTCATCCAAGACAAAAGAGTACAACAAATAAATGACCCAACAATTCATGGCAGAAGCATCACTCCTCACCCAGAAATGGCAGGACAAAGTTGAAAGATTTCACGGAGTAAAGCACAGAGCATTAGAGATGGTTCCAGAATTGGGCCCTTCATTTGAAGAGGTGAAGGAAGAAAAGGCACAAACAAAAGATCTCAAAGAAGAAGAAAATTCGGACAAGGGAAAACAACAGTTGCTCCTAGAGAATGTGAAATTTCCAAGTGCTTGACTCGAGGACGAGTCAAGGATTGTGGTCGAAGCCTGTTGGGCCCTTCATTTTTGGGAAAGAATTGCTCAAGTTTTGATTAAGCATGAGTTGCGCAAACTTCATCAGAAGTTGAAAGAAAAGAATAACAGAAAGCAGTTGCAGGAGCTAGCACAACACCAACTAAGCAACAAACTGTTGCAATAGAACAAGAAAGTGAGCAAGTTGAATAGAAAGACATAACCCAACTATACATAGGACAAAAGATAGATGTAAGAGGGTTGGTCATCGGAGTCAAGTCAGTGTATCAGGCTGTTGTTATTTTTCAACCAATAGGTTTGTTGGTCATCGAAGTTGAGTTGGTGTATTGGGCTGCTATCATGTTTATTAGAGTCATCCCAGGTTTTTGGGGATTAGCTAGTGAAACTCGATGTAAGAGACAACCCAGAGTCTGTATTGAACATCTCTATGTAGCTCTGAATCTGTAATAAAGGAAAGATCTGGAAGCTAATATGAGTATCCTAAATTTCAAATATGATGTGTCTTTGTATGTTACTTGAGCATTACATTGTTCCTTTATGGTTTATGAGTTCTGTCTAATGGTTCTATGGTTAATCACTGTTCATAACATAAGTAGGTTTGGTTATTGCATTTAGATGTTTCTGATCTGATAATGTTGATTGCGAAAGAACAAGAGTGAGTTATGAACGCTCTATGGATCTTCCTTAGTCTTCTCCCTACCCTTCCCTATCCATATTTCTCAGCAGCGCTTCGGGTGAGACTTCTTCTCTTTGGAGGGGATGGAAATGCCAGCGCTCTAGACTACACAATGCCTTTTGTTGGTAACCTGAGAATAACCCCGATCTGACCAAATTCGCACCAACATGGACATTCTGATCAGTTCACATGCTTATTCATTCTTATTGTCCCATTTTATTTTCCTTTCATTATCAGTGGGTTCTAGTTCTTCCCCCGAGGTAATCTGGTACAATCCTTTACTTCCTAATACATCCTCCATATAGATTTCCATGAGAAGTAGTTGGTACCTGTAAACAAAATATCATTGGGACATGCCATATTAAAATATGCAAAAGAATATGAAATTGATGGTTTGGATGGAAATATCTCAAAAAAATAGGTTGTTTAAAAAAAAATGGCACTGGAAACGGACTTCGGATGTGAAAGTTATGCCATTTTGAAAAAAGACATAAAGGATAACCAAAAATCCACGTGGCAAGTAGAAGTTGGTCCATGTGGTGATACTCCTCCTAACAGTTCCTATAAGCTCACATTTTAAATAATTTACCTATGAAGTGACCCACTTTTATAGAATAAGCAGGAATCACTTTTACAATGAAGTTACTTTGTAAATGAAGGTTGCATGCAAAATAACTTAAAATAAAATATTAAAGTTATTTAATAGTGATTCACTTTTATAATTTAAGTGAAATGCACTTTACAATGCATGCATAGAATTTTTGAAAAAAAGTAACAAAAAATAGACTTGAACTCAATACCTCTTACTTAATAAAGAAACTTTTAACCAAGGAGCTAGTGCAAACCATATTATATTGTTTAGAAGGAGGATTGGGGTTGTTGTTATTTTTGTTGTTGTTGAAGATAGCCTTGGAGAGCGTGCTCATAAAAAACTCTTTTCACACACACAAAAAAATTAACTTCTCGATGACAACAAGGGTTAGATCTCAGTTAGCTTACCTGAAAAATACAAATTTTCCCTTTGTTTCTGATTTACCGAGAGCACACAGAGTGCGCGACAAAGAGAATATGGAGATAAAAAAACCCTTTCCTCTTTGTTTCTGATTTTCCTAGATTGCACAGGGTGCATGGAAAATATCATACGTAGATAAAAAAGAGTAGAAACCGAGAAATAAAAATATAAAATTGAAATAAAACTAAAATTTATCTCTACATTTTTTAAAAAAATGGCGTATTCGAGCTTTATACCTCTGGATCTGATTGAAATGGTTGTATATTTGGTAAATGAAAACGTTTTCGAGTGAAAAAAAAATCATTCCTAATTGAAACAAGCACTCTGAACATAATGGAACATTCCTCTCAGCCCAAAAATGTATGGAAATGATAGAAACCAGAGATGCATCAACACGATTTCACGATCTCGATCTACAATGTGAGTGGATCTTTAAATGCACTCTGATACCATGTTCAACAACACAGGTATTCCAACAGAGGAAGAAAACCTTCATTAACCACTCAAAAAACTATATCAAAGATCAATACAACAATGTCTTGATGTGATAAAACTCATATGGGGAAACATCCATGGCCCCAACCAATGTGGCCACTTGGAGCAATTTATTTATTCAAAAGAAAAATGTTACAGAGAGATTTACAAGAGATTTTCACATAACCGATCATGGAGATCATCGAAAAATGACCCTCCATGATCTTTAAATAGAGATCATGGACCAATCGGGTGTTAAGCCATGAATCAATATAGTTGTTAATATCAAGGAGATTATGATCCGTTGGATCACTCTATGTCAGGAACATATCGCGACCGTCAGATTTCCTAACTAAAAATCCATACTAATGCATACTAAAGAAACACACTAAGAAACACAATTTTACCTAATGACACATTAGACCAAGTTGATTTTAACTATATCATAAGTGTATAAATATATTAACACCTAGTGGATCCAAAAATCTTGAAGTAAGTGCATTTCTCTTCAATATACCAATTTCCGATAAGTGAGATGATCTTCATGGATTATTTGGAAAGCCTTGGAAATTCTTGACAAAAAATAAGGAAATATAGTTTGTCTAAGAATAAATCACATTTCATAGAATACAAATTTTTATATTTGTTCTCCCATAAGATACTAAAGTACACAAGCACGTGAAGTTTAGACACATGCTAGCTCAAATTCATTTATAAAAATACATTCCTTGCAAA
>SNQJ01S0025893.1:0-31564 GCA_010110895.2 Picea sitchensis
GCCAAAGTTTTAAACCATCGATTATTCAATTTGAAACCAAAATCAAATATTTAACCATGCGCCAATGTATCAATTCCTATCAATAGTTTAACCAATGTGTCGATGGGTCTTCATATAATAAAAAATGCCAATAGTTTTGAAAACATGAACATAGGCGTTTTATTAAAAGATATATATGAAAGATTTAATCATAACCCCTATGTATTTTCATGGAACCAATGGTCAAATAGGTCAAATAAAATGCATATCCAAATACCAATGCATTACAAGCTTAATGAAACCCAGTGACAAAATCCACCCAAGAATGTCCAATGAGTACAGATCGAAAGGGCTTTTGCAAACTGCATAGAGATAGGTGAAATGTAAGCGCAATAGGCATATTGACAAGAAAGATCATGACAGTTCAAATAATGATTTCAATGTGACTTCAAAAGACCAATTTTTTCACGCTTACAGTCATGAAAACAAAACGAAAAATAAGTGTGTAAAAAGGCGCAAAGAATAAAAGTGTCGTTCATTTGAAAATTGCGACGAAAATTGAGGTTTGCAAATCATTGGTGTAGGAAGCTTATAAGACAATAGAAAAAAGTGAATTGGCTGCCAACAGGTCTCCATTGGTATTTTTGCGAAATGGGGTATCGATTTCATGACATGTCACCCTCACTCGGTCGGGGGGGGCATGGATACATTATTGTAGCCATAGATTATTTTATGAAATGGGCTGAGGTGATGCCAACATTCAACAATACCGGAAGGACTGTAGAATTATTTATATTCAAGCACATCATTGCTTGGTTAGGTGTTGCTCAAACTATCATTACTGACCATAGTAGCCACTTTAGAAACTTCATGATGTCCGAACTCATTGAAAATTCGGGTCTTCGCCATGACAACTCAACACCCTATTACCCACAAGCCAATGACCAAGTTGAAGAAATAAAATAAATCCTCATTACCATGCTTCGACGAATGATAGGGATTCACAAAACGAGTTGGCACACGATGTTTTTTTCTGCATTGTGGGCTTACTGGACATCTATTAATTCTACTACCGGGTTTACACCATTCCAGTTAGTCTATGTTCTAGAAGCCATCTTACCGATTGAATGTGAGATACCTTCCCTAAAACTAGCTGTCAAACTTCTCCCAAACACTTCTGACGAAGAAGAACATCTGTTGTATCTCATTCTATTAGACGAAACCCGTTGCGACACCACCCTAGTCATAGAAGCCCAGAAGAAACGCGTCAAATCCCAATACGACAAACATGTCAAGCCATGAGTTTTCTCTGAAGGTTATCTGGTTTTCCTTTACGAACAAGATTAGGATATGCTAGGAGCCGAAAAATTTGAAGCTATGTGGTGAGGTCCTTATATCGCCAGACGAGTTTTGGAGAAAGAAGCTTACATGTTAGTGGACTATGACAGTATCCCTTTGAGTGTACCCAGAAGTGGGTTGTATGTAAAGAAGTACTATGCTTAAGATCACATGTGCATGAGTGCTTGTATTTTATTGTATCATACTTTTTGTTACTTTAGTATTATTTTTTCGTTATTTGGTCTCTGCCCTCAACTGCTTATCTTGCGTTGTGCTTGGTTTCCAGATGTCGGAGTCTTCGCCACCCCACATTGGCTTTGCCGATGGCGCTAGCCGTAGTACTCAGAACCTTGCTTCTACTGCATGGGCAATTTACGCCCCTAGAAACGAACTTATCAGTCTATGAGGTGTGTGCCTCAGTCATGCGACCAATAATATTGCAAAATATAGCGCCGTCATCGAATTGTTGATTGATGCTATTTTCCTTGATATATTCCACCTGGTTATACGACTCGATTCACAGCTAGTAGTACTATAGTTAAGTAACGTATATGTTATCTGAAGTCCTACTTTATTATGAGTATATTTACGAATTCACCTCTTGGAACGTTATTTTGATTATATCGAATATCAACACATTCCTAGATGTCTAAATACATTGACTAATGCATTAGCTAACTATGTGTTAGACGGACATTTGGGGCTTTTAGAAACCAATCACACATCACATGTATAACACAACACAAAATAAACCGGTAGAAGCCATATATATGTATATAACTATCAATTTTTTTTACAAAAAGTTTATGTCCAAGGATCAAAATCTCAAAATACGAAGCCCATAGCTTCTACAAAGTAGCATCATAGATGACACTCATGATAACACACAACTGTTCGGGCTACCCTATGGAGAAGTCGACTGAGTGACTTGGACACACCCATAGTATGGCACTGGTAACGTCTCAGGATCTCCCCAATAGAAATATCTGGGACGTTCGCAATCAACCCCTCCAAGTTCTGTCCCACTGCCTCGTAGTCTTCGGCATCCCATATCACCATTGGAGCCGCTTCTCCTCGCTATTGAATAGGAGATGTTCTTGGAGGTCGATATGGCCCCACATCTATGTCATCAAATTTTTTTTTTTTGATTAGTTCTTGGATAAACATAAAAACATTTCATATGATAAAATTTGCAAAAACATTTAAAAAGAACAAAAGGTGTACTTCTTACCTAAGTCACCCCACTAAGCATCCTTAGGTAGGGACAAATCCAGATCCACTCGAAAATCTAAACCAGCATATGCGTAGTCGTCTATCATCAACATCTGGGGCCTCAACCAGTCAAAAAAATAATCATTATACTTGATTATAGGCCCTACTACATGTCGAGCCATGAGGTTGCACCACCTCAACATCCTTGGATCCTATGGGGTCGGTAAACCCCAATCAACCTATAATCGCAGTAGTGGGACCCTCTCCAGGAAGAATGACACCAAAAGTGATCCGTACCCAAACTGCTTCAAGTCACCCTTTCTACACTTTGTCAATTGTCTCTTCATACTGTGGAGAATTGCATCTGACCAGTTGAAGACCAGAGGCTCTGTGCACTCTATGGCATATTGGAAATAGCTCTGGAGAGCCATGTGTAGAGATGCACTCCCATCCATGCGTGCAATAGTAAACAAGATGGTCCGTAGGGTCAGATCTTTGACCCCCCAAATGGAAACCTTACCCTTGCTTCTCTCTGCCTTGGGAACACAATACTAGTGACAATACTCGCTCGTAGGGAGTCCACCGCCTCTACCTCCGGTCAAATTAGCATGGTATCTACACCGTTACAACCCCGTTAGAAAATAGATATTCTTGATATCTAGTGTCAGTGTATGGACTCCCACGTGAAATAACTGTTGGTCCACGTCCCACATGTGGACCAAGTATTCCAACAACCTGAGTTGGGCTCTCATGCCCGAAATCTTGAAGAATTTCAAGAGCCCAAAGTCTCGGAGGGCAGCGACTCTACCCAGGTCATTCCCGGCAATGGAATCATCCTCCTCATGTTCTCTTTCTCTCAATTCCAACATTGTGATGGTCAAACACCTACAAAAGAGCCATGAGAGGGAAGTCAACAACTTGTTTCAAACTCTTGCATAATTTTTATTGAGCAAAACCTTACCTCAAAATCCATTTTTTAGCCCCCGCAAGTGGGCCTTTTGCACAGTGCGATATTCTCGCAGGTCCCGCATGGCCCACCTACGAGAATGCTTGGGCGCATGTTCTGACCCTAAAATGGACTCAAAACCCAAAACATTGCCAATAAAAATAAAAAATAAACCATGGAAAAGTTAGATAATCGAGAGATTACCTCGTTGGCTGAAACGGTTCGCCGAATGATCGCTTGTGCCTCCGGCAATCGAGCAAAGAAATTTGGGGGAAAATGAGGTATGTTGGACAAGTTTTTGGCAAAATCACAATGAAATGGTAAAAAGCCCTGTTTACCCATATTTATTCACTTTTTACTATTTTTTTTTATTCTTTATATTATTTTTATTACTTTGTCTATCAAACCTAATACCCTAATAGTCTTATGAGTGTGGTTTTTTTGCAGATATCGCAACTTCGAAGTCCGAACGAGGGGGTACAGGCGTTTTTTCTTTTGTCCTGTGTACGACTACCTTTTTAGGGTTTTTTAGAAAAAAACTCGAGCTCAGTCTTGGTTTCTTCTCGCGCTTGAAAATATATGAGAACGTAACCGAGTATACTTTTTCTCGTCTTTTCGTACTCATCATGGTAACACGAAAACGACGAATGTAAAGGAGTATCATTTAATCTCTTTTCACACTCCATAAAAACGAAAAGATTGTCGAGCGATCTTGCTCTTTTCATGCTCGTTATAGTATTTGAAGAAAACATTCGACGGGAGATAGTTTATCACTTTTTCGGTCTCGTCGAACTCTTTTACGAAAAAGGAACTGGGAGAGTTCTCTTTAAGTGTTTTTAAGACTATCAAAGCATGAAAATCCTTGAGTTTTCTATCCTTGGACTCGTTAAAAAAACATCGAAAGACCCGCAATGGGACCGAACCACTCCTTCCTAGGGTTCGTTAAATATACTCTGAGAGACTCATATGAAGGATGAGCTTACATCAACAAGCATATGTTATCCTCCTCAAGATTGTGTAAAAATAAAGAGGTACTCACCAGAAATGGTGGGGGAAATTTTGGGAAAGGGATGTGTTTTCGTATTCATATTAATGGCAGTAAGCGCCGTTCTTGAACATGACACCCCCTATTCGTCATTTGAATCCAGGTTGGGAAATCCATTTGTCTCTCATTTGACTTGTTACAAGGTCATATCTTGGTTCGTCTTTGAGTCAGTGTTGCCAAGTCCTTGGTCATGTTGTTCATATGTTCAAGAGAAGTTCACACGAGTTCTCTATTGAGTCGGCCATCTGCAGTTGTCCATTCTTACTATGTCAGCCTTCCTTGTGTCTGTTTCAACCTGTATTCATACTTTGTTTCACCCTCAAAATATTTTAATTATTTCATGTCATTGATGGGGGATAGATCAAGGCCCTCCTATGACGAGTCTTGTTCCATCGACTCCAACTCATTATCCGTAAATGAGACTTAGAAATCATTTAGTACCTTGGAACCTGCATGCCTTAATGGCAGGTCTCTTCGCTTTCGACAGGGGTTTCACATAATTTCCCTGATCGAGATATTTCGTCGAGTGCTTGACTTCAGCTCATTCATTCGCATTCGTTCAGATTGTACTTCAGTACCTTGGGAGTCATTGACATCAATGGTGATTTCCCTTGCACTTGTTAACAATTTTTCATTAATGACCAGTAATCAAGTGGTTTCTACCATGTTCGACTTCAACACATGTAATCGCTTGGTTAGATTCATACTTTCAGGTGACGGGATTGAAGACCCTAGGTCTCATCCTTTTTATCCAGGCTATGATGGAGTATGTATGATTTGTATTGGCACATAGATCAACTTTGTATGACATGTGGCTATGTCATCTTAATTCAAGTCTTCTCACATAGATCCATAGTGTATTCATGGTGGCTATGTATCATTTTGATGGCATGGATCCACGATGTATGATTGGTGTCCATGACCTATGTTTATGATTCCATTCATTTGTGATCTGAGCATGGGAATTCCTACCTCAGAACTGGTATTATATTCTGCAGATGCTTGGTTGTTTACAGATTTCCAATTAGGTGTGCTCCTTGTTTCAGACACACACACACATTTTAAAAATTATTTTGGCTATCATAAGTTCCAGCTGCATAATTTGGGGGGCATTCCGTTACACATGATTTTGTTCACTCTGGTGATGTCTCTACAAGTGATGTATTCAGGTTCCCACAAGGACTTTTTGCCTGAGAAAAGTGATTGTTGTCTTCATCCAAAAAACACATTTTTAAGATGAGTTTGCAGGCTGCCTATATTACAGGGTGCAAAAATCCTTCATTCGTGCAAGCAAACCAAACTTGGGGTGCGAACTGTTCACAGTCTGCTCTATAGGTAGGGTGTGAACCTGTTTCAAAGCTTGGAAAAGGGAAGAGGTCACAAAGGTTCTAGAAGGGAATCTTCTAGAAAATGAGTTGGCATTCACGTGGTTGGCATCCTACTGACTTCTCAGATTTACTGGGATCATCCTCATCCATTTAACCATCTCTCCTTCTCCTATATATTGAAAGGTTTCTCATGGAAAAAGTTAAGAAAGATTGAATGAAGAATTGGTGAAAGAATTGTGTGAAGAACTATGTTTGGATAGAAGCTTGAAGACTCTATTTGGTCTATCAAGTTGTATTGGATCTTCTTCATGCAAGTGCAAAGAAAGTGTGTGTGTTGGAACCAAGGGTCACTGAAAGGAATCTTGCGACATCAAGGCGATTTGGTTGTATCTTCTACTTTCATTTAACATAATATAGCGACATGTACCTTTCCCATAAAATCACTCTTATTTTATTGCATAACTCTTTGATCATATGCATAGGTTGACATTGAATATACTTTGATATCTTCACTTTGGTTGGTTTGTGTTGTCTTGGACCTGATTTCACAAGAGCACCAAAGTGAAGCGGAAACAACAGAGACCTAAGGAAGCGATATAAAGGTATGCAACTCATTCCTTCTTAGTAGTAGATTCAAGGGCCGTAACTTAGGGAAAGAGTCATGTCCTGTCCTATTTTGTTCTAGATCCAGGTGGATCTAGGGAGATCTATTAGTGTCTGCACCTACCAATTTATCCAATAACACTAATACCACACTTTTCATAGGTAATTGTGAAAGAGTAACGACCACATCCTTCATAACTCCCAGGCATTTGACTTTCTTGGAGTCAAAAAAATATAGATCATGGTAAGGTTTAGTAATGTCTAACCCTAATTATTCTATCACAACCTTAGGCATGACATTATGTGAGGCACCAAAATCCATTAGGCAGTTATGCAATATATTTTCATGAACATTTAGCGATATGTAGAATGGGGGAGAAGTATCAGTTATGTCTTCAATATGAGGTCCAATTGTTATAGAAGGGTTCTCATCTTCCATATTGATAGTATCTGAAGAGGTAACCTGAGAAGGTGATTGTAGAGCTTTGAGAACAATTTTCCTAAAAGGCTTTGTTTTCACGAGTTCTAGCAGTGGCACATAAATCTTGATTTTGTTAATTTCATGTTATAGACTGAAAGAAGAAACATTCTACTATGGTTCCTTTATCTCTGGAGTACTAACCTTAGCAATCTGCTTCACTAGTTGATCAATCCAAATCCCAGTACTATTTTTACTGATTCTTTCTTAAACTTTGTTGCTGATGTTTTTTGTGGAAATAGGTGTATCTATTTTAGGTGCATTTGAATTAGATCTGAGATTATATTTCTTCCTTTTAGGTTCCTTTTGAACAGTCTCTTCAACATCCCCTTCCCCAAGCTAGTTAGAAATCAAAGTATCTTCATAATCTTGTTGTGTTACATGCATATGAGATGTTTCAGAATGATTTAGATGTACTGCAGGGTCATCTTTTGTATCATCTTCATCCTCTTCCTCATCTACTGCATTATTATGGAAAGGAGGAAAAACTCTTTGGTCTTCTTGACTTTTCCTTTCTCTTGGTAAGATCCGGGGTGCATTGTTTGGCCTCCTGAACTAATTTTGATTTCTGTATCCACCCTCTTGTACAGGTCGACTGGGTTGTTTTTGTTCCATATTCAATCTTGCCATCTCAGATGTTAGAGTTTTCAACATCTTAGCCATTTCATCTATATTTGAATCAGATGTTGTATTAGAAGAGGAAGGCATCTCTTTTTTTTTCTTTTTTCTGTCTCTATCACCTCTAGTCTTCAATTTGTCTGCTGCTAATATGTTTGATTCTACCTCAATAGCATATTCTTGCATATGGTTGAGGGTAGAATCCCTTATTTCTCTTAGAAACAAGGAAATTCAACATCAAAAGCATTGGCAAAGGTGATTTTAGCTGATGTATATGAAGGTTTAATCTCATCTGGAATTTTACCATACATTTTGTTGAATCTTTTGGTAAAATCAGGTATTGATTCACCTTTTTTCCTTTTTAAAGCACCAAATTCAGTGATGTAGTATAAAAAGTCCTTCTTGTCTCCCCAGTGTCTAAGTAAGGTGTCATCCAAGGCTGTGATAGAATACACCTAAAATAGATACACCTATTTCCAAAAAAAACATCAGCAACAAAGTTTCATCTGAAATCTAAACTCTGCACAAACAATCTCATCCATACATCTGCATGCTCTACATTGAAATTGTCTGCAAAACTGTAAAAGGAATTCAAATTCTCTTCAACAGTAACTCCTCCTTCTCCATTAAATCTGGGCAAATATTTCATATAATCATTTGGTGGAAAGGAATACATGACTTGTGGAAGGATTAAAGGGGCATACCTTGCTGCAACAATTGCATCCATTCTGTTTACAACCATATTTGCTATCTTTGGTGTTGGAGTTTTGGGAGTAAGAAAGATTGGTGAAGTTGAAGTTGAAACTGTCCCTTGTGTATGATAACTTAACTGTACTGACAATGAATCTTGATCTTTAGCAGACATAGGTTTCTTTTCTGAACTATAATCAAATGATGGGCCAAGAAACAAAGGATTCTCAAATGAGGAATACAGTTATTTAATTTCTTCAGAGGGGAGAGATCCAAAAGATGAAGAGAGTGTTTTTGGCTCACTCTTAATATCTTTGTTGTAATATTTCAAGGTTTCAGCCCCAGGAAAAGTGTTTGAATATTCTTGTTCAATGAGTTCTGCAAGTAGCTTCCATTGATCTAGATTTAATTTTGAGATAGTTGAAGGAAGTGAAATTGTAGCAGGCTCAATGACAGGTTTGAATTCACTTTCCTGAATCACCTCCTCATCTGATTAGGTTTTAGTGATTTCAGAGGAATGTCATTGAAAACCTTCTGAAGATAATTTTCCCTTTGAGAGAGAATACTGTCCAGAAATAACTTTAGGTTTTCTTAGTATCTTTTCAGGATCTCGTAGTTCTGCAACAAGCTCAGGATCTAGATTTCTTCTGCTTACTGGTCTCTTAGTGATCAAAATCTGGACCAGGGGTCAAATTTTAGCTCAAAAATCAATGTTCTCGGAATTGTCTCAAAACAAACGTGAGTGTAGCCCTCATCGTTGCGAACCCAATGCAACTCGTTTCATATCAAACGGATCTTGGGAGCGAGAGATATCACGATCTGTTCATCAAGTCAAACAGGCAAAAAATGGGACGCTGACTGTACAGTCCGTACAGTCTGTACGGATGCTGATGTGGCATGTCCGTACATGTGATGTGGTGTAAAGTACGCTGACAGGGTAGCTGGTGATGTGGCAATTATTTATTGGTTTACATGGTCGAATCAGAAGGTGACACGTGGCATGATATTGGTCAATGGTAAGGTGCAACGTGGCCCAATCATGGGCTGCCACGTGGCACCCCTTTATTGGTTGTTTGGTTTGTTAAAATTTTATGGAGGCCGTGGGGTTCAACCCCTTGACCTCCCCACCATGCAGCGCTTTGGGAATGGTCGCCCTACCGGCACGCCATACATTGTTTCCTATTAGCTATATGGATTCAAATGTATTTAAATTTGCATATGGTTGTAAACGGAGGGGGGTCGGGCCAGGGCTTAGCCCCGACCCCCGGTTTTATGCCTTTACATACGATCATGCTCTCCAATAATATGGCGTGCAGTTTGTTTAATTGTATATCCCCGGTCGCATGGTTTTAATCCATATGACCTTAACCTTTGGCGTGCGAGTTTTGGTGTTCAACGGTTAGTCCTTTTTGTAAATGCGCATGGTCACATGGACCGCATATGCCCGAGAGCTAGGCAGTTAGGGGCTGGAGGCACCCTAACCATCCTACGGTTTGCACCGTTGGCGCAGTTGCGCCCGGTGCCAGGTTTTTGCGCTTAAATGAGTGTGTGTGCCAGGTTCACCATAGAAGGGTGCGTTTTGTAGATGCAGTTTCAACAAGCTTGAAGGAGGAAAATGGCAGGAGGCCTATCTTCCTCATTTTTTGGCCGATTGAGGTGTCGTAAAAGCCCAGCTAGGGGTTTTTGGACGTCCTGAATCCATTGGCACTGTTACCAAGGCCATTTGAAGACTTATTTTGTAGTTTTTTCACCATTGAAGTTTCAGCAAGCTCTAGGGAGCTTGAAGCCCTCATTGATCGAGGACATGGTTTGGTGAGCCTATGTTTGTTTTCTGTGATTGAATAATCATTTTTGGCTAATTAATATGATTTGAACACATTGGGACAGGTTTTATAGGCTTTTGAGGAATTTTACAAGTGTTTTTTTCCAAAGAGAAGCTCAGGGAAGCTTATGGCCACATGTAGAAGAGGTCATGCCCGGATGAGCCATGATCCGTTTTCAGAGTTCTATTAGTCATTTTTGGGGTTTTTTATGCGTTCTGTTCTCAATGGCACAGTCTGTTTTTCCATTGGAGTTGAAAAGCAGCTTCTAAAAGGACTTTTGACAAATTAATCCCAGAGAGCCAAGTCCAATGATGGAGGCTCAAGGAGATGTAGCCCGGAGGGGGGTGAACTCCTTTATCAGCTTGTTCTTGTTGTGAGTTTGATGGTTTATTTCCTGCAAGTTATGTTTCTGTGTATTTATTGAAAGTACATATTTAACCATTTAAAAGAACATTTCCTCACACATAAGCATTTACAAGAAGAACATAAACTTGGCACATAATTTATCTTGCATATTTTAACACATGAAGCAAGGTCCTGTAAAGTTTTATTTTAATGAAGTAGAGGGTGCTTGCATAGCATAGTTTATTTCCTACAAGTTATGTTTCCGACGGTATTTATTGAAAGTACATATTTAAACCATTTAAAAGAACATTTCCCTCACACATAAGCATTTACAAGAAGAACATAAACTTGGTACTTACAATTTATCTTGCATATTTTAACACATGAAGCAAGGGTCCCTAAAGTTTTATTTAATGAAGTAGAGGGTGCTTTGCATAGCAAAACAAGTCAACACCCTATTTTTAGAGATCGCAGTACAGTAGCATAGTTTGTTTTGCTCATGGGTTTTCCATTGATAGCTTGAGATTTAGCTATTGGTTTTTGTGCAAGTTTTGTGTTGAAGTTGGATATCTTCCAAGGACGGATGAAGCTTCAAGCATTGATAGTTCCTATACATCTTCATTATCTAAATTCTTTGACAAAGAAGAGTTTCTAACCATGAGATTTGATGAAAGAAATGTGTGAAGACAGAAATGAGCATTTCCCTTGAAGAGTAGTTGATGGCCATGAGTAAGGAGAAAGACCAACTTCTTGAAAGTTGTTGCATGAGGTGGAGATTCAACTCCATGAGGAAAAGAAAACCTTACCAAGTACATGCATGAACATAAGGTATGCAATGTTATTTATCTTCTAATTCCTCTAAAAATGAATGTTTTGCTTTTTGAAAAGTCAATACAAGAGGAATAGGGTCCAAGCTATTGTTAAAAATGGGCTATGAAGGTATATTTGGGGCGCATGTGGCATTGTTGAGCCTATTGTTGTTGAAGAAAGACTCAGGTATTGTGGTCTTGGATATAAACGAATTGATGGAGCAAATTCCAAAGTCGAGGAGACAAGGGAAAAAGTTCCAAGAACAAATTTTGTTTCAAGTTCACCTCCTCAAGAAGGCTTTAAAGGTGAAATTTCAAGAACTTTTGTTGAAATTTCAATCCCTCCAGCATGCAAGGCTTGTGTTCAAGATGAATGCAAATATGTGAACCAAAAGAGTTGTGACAGTGATGAGGACAAGAACACTGTTGATGGTCTTCAAAGGAGAGCTTGTAACTCTTCAGATTCACCTCCTCAAAGAGGCGATAAAGGTGAATGTTCAAGGTATAATTCTGCTTATCATTCAATTGCTTTTGCTTATGTTAAGCATGATAAATTTGTATGTAAAAATAGAAGAAAGAATCCATGTACATATTGTGGTTTGTATAACCATCATGTTTCAAAGTGTTGGAAAAGATTGGCCAATTTTAGGAAACTTTCCAAGCAAAGACAACATGAAAAGAGGATGCAAAAGATTTGCACTCATTGTCAGAAGCGGGGTCATCTCATTGACCAATGTTGGACATTGCATCCAACCACTCATCCACAACATAAGAAGAAGATGGATAAAGAGTTTGGCAAGAATGGAAGAGGATATTCCATCATCGATGTGAGTCAAGATGATTCACAAGAGGATGATTTCCAGCAGAAAAAGTCACTGTTGAGTTGGCTTGGTAAGAAATGGTTGGATTTCTTGAGCAAGTAAAGCTTTCATTTTCTGTTGTAAATGCACTTTTCAGCGTTATGTGTGCATTTATGGGAAGCATGATAAGTTGCAACAGTTTATCACAACTTGCATGATGCAAGCTGCATGTGAATGAAATTCATTTTGAAGGCATTTTTGTTGTTGCATAAATTCGCTAAGAGGATGTAAAAGATGAATATGATGTTCACTTGTTACAGCCATGTATATTTTTCATGTTCAGCTCTTATGTACCCACATGTTTTGGGTTATGTACTTATGTTTGTATTGGAAGGAGAGTTGAAGAGTCATGCACATGCATTTGTTTTTATGTATGTGTAAGCAGTAAACCTGGTGATGGATCATCATGAATGACTCATGATTGTTACATGATTATGTATCATGTTTGTCGACTTGTCAGTTTGGGAAGGTTGATATGTTTCAAATGAGTCTCAACTGGTGTTGATGATTTTCTGACGACTATGTTGTGTCGATCGTTTTTTTTTACTTGTGTTTAGTCGATGGTGTTTATTGACTTGAAAGTTGATTTTGAGTACACCATGATGCAAGAAAACGGCATGTGCTTTGATGAAGTAAAAGATGTGATAGTTTGTTTGAAGAGCAAAAGAACTTTGTTGTCATCATTTTCAATCTTGTATGAATTTGTTTTCAAGATTGATGGTTTTCTTGGCTTGTGACAAGATGTCGCAGGAAAGTTTTTGCAGCCATTGGAGAGTTGATTTTGTTGACGTCAAAGAGTTCGAAAGAGGGACTTGATTCTCAGTGGGAAGGTTGGCAGTCTTCCAAGCACAGAGAGAACAGTGGATCAGCAGCAGCCAGACAGCAGTGGTTGAGGGACATAGCCAGTTGCAATGCAAGGCATGTCAAGGTATTCAGGTGATTGTTGAAAATACTTTTCAAGTAGAATCAGTTGATATAACTTGAAATCAGATAGATAATCATAAGCTTTTGTGGGTCCAAAAGCCTTTCAGTGGGAAGGTGTGATCAAAATCTGGACCAGGGGTCAAATTTTAGCTCAAAAATCAACGTTCTCGGAATTGTCTCAAAACGAACGTGAGCGTAGCCCTCGTCGTTGCGAACCCAATGCAACTCGTTTCATCTCAAACAAATGTTGGGAGTGAGAGATATCATGATCTGTTCATCAAGTCAAACATGCAAAAAATGGGACGCTGACTGTACAGTCCGTACAGTCTGTACGGATGCTGACGTGGCATGTCCATACATGTGATGTGGTGTAAAGTACGCTGACAGGGTAGTTGGTGATGTGGCAGTTATTTATTGGTTTACATGGTCGAATCAGAAGGTGACACGTGGCATGATATTGGTCAATGGTAAGGTGCCACGTGGCCAAGTCATGCGCTGGCACGTGGCACCCCTTTATTGGTTGTTTGGTTTGTTAAAATTTTATGGAGGCCATGGGGTTCAACCCCTTGACCTCCCCACCATGCAGCGCTTTGGCAATGGCCGCCCTACCGACATGCCATACATTGTTTCCTATTAGCTATATGGATTCAAATGTATTTAAATTTGCATATGGTTGTAAACGGAGGGGGGTCGGGCCAGGGCTTAGCCCCGACCCCTGGTTTTATGCCTTTACATACGATCATGCTCTCCAATAATATGGCGTGCAGTTTGTTTAACTGTATAGCCCCGGTCGCATGGTTTTAATCCATATGACCTTAACCTTTGGCGTGCGAGTTTTGGTGTTCAACGGTTAGTCCTTTTTGTAAATGCGCATGGTCACATGGACCGCATATGCCCGAGAGCTAGGCAGTTAGGGGTTGGAGGCACCCTAACCGTCCTAGGGTTTTCACCGTTGGCGCAGTTGCACTCGGTGCCAGGTTTTTGCACTTAAATGAGTGTGTGTTCCACGTTCACCATAGAAGGGTGCGTTTTGTAGATGCAGTTTCAGCACGCTTGAAGGAGGTTAATGGTAGGAGGCCTATCTTCCTCATTTTTTGGCCGATTGAGGTGCCGTAAAAGCCCAGCTAGGGGTTTTTGGACGTCCTGAATCCATTGGAACTATTATCAAGGCCATTTGAAGACTTATTTTGTAGGTTTTTCACCATTGAGGTTTCAGCAAGCTCTAGGGAGCTTGAAGCCCTCATTGATCGAGGACATGGTTTGGTGAGCCTATGTTTGTTTTTTGTGATTGAATAAACATTTTTGGCTAATTAATATGCTTTGAACACATTGGGACAGGTTTCAGAGGCTGTTGAGGACTTTTACAGGTGTTTTTTACCAAAGAGAATCTCAGGGAAGCTTATGGCCACATGTAGGAGAGGTCATGCCCGGATGAGCCATGATCCATTTTCAGAGTTCTATTAGTCATTTTTGGGGTTTTTTATGTGTTCTGATATCAATGGTACAATCTGTTTTTCCATTGGAGTTGAGCAACATCTTTTAAAAGGACTTTTGAAAAATTAATCCCAGAGAGCCAAGTCCATTGATGGAGGCTCAAGGAAATGTAGCCCGGAGGGGGGTGAACTCCTTTATCAGCTTGTTCTTTTTGTGAGTTTGATGGTTTATTTGCTGCAAGTTATGTTGTTGTGTATTTATTGAAAGTACATATTTAACCATTTAAAAGAATATTTCCTCACACATAAGCATTTACAAGAAGATACATAAACTTGGCACATAATTTATCTTGCATATTTTAACACATGAAGCAAGGTCCTGTAAAGTTTTATTTTAATGAAGTAGAGGGTGCTTGCATAGCATAACGAGTCAGCCTTCTATTTTCAGATCACTTAGTATATGATGAAGAAGTTGGAGGAGTCTTAGGTCCTTTCCCTTCTCTTTTAGGACCCAGAATTACCACAGAGGAGTCGCTAGGTGAATAATCACAGTCTTATGTAGTGTTAAAAACTTTGTTCACCATAAATATTTGAATCTAATCTTTTTCGTTTCCCCAGGGAAAATATATTCATTCCTTCATCCCCGACAACGACGCCAAAATATGTTATTCCCTAAAGTTGCACTTGACTGTGAGAGGGAAATATAGGACATCATTGAGTTACTGCAAAAGTGTTTTAAGGGTTTTTATGGTTTGGTTTTTTAATAAGGTGGTTGAAAACTAGCTTAAGGTTTAAAATAAACAAGAAATTTAGAATAAGAACAGAAGATATCCCACTGACTGGTTAAAGGGTAGTCACATAGATGTATTAGACAAATCAGGAAAAGAGAAAGTGGATTTTTCAATTTTTCAACCTCACAATAAATTCTTATTTCAAAATATCATCAAGAAACAAGAACATCAACTTGAAATGAAAAGTTGAAAATAATCACCACAAGAAATTCTTTACTGTATCAATTGATAGTCAAGAAAACAAATGCATTGCAATTTGAATAATGAATTCAATCATGAAGATAGAAAAACATAGTAGAAAAGAGAATCTAACCATCCATATGCCTTTTCTATTAAGTGTCAAATAGAACAGGAATGTATTTGCAGAGAACTTCAAAACAGGTCTCTTGGATCTCCAATTTTTTGACCTCAAAGAGTCTTTTCTCTGTTTACTTAAACTATCCAAACTATATAAGATACTAATTTTTAGTATGTTATTAATGATAAGATCTGATTTCATCTATCTACTAGGGATTCTAGCTCAAAAAGAGCATTTACATTACAATAATAGATATTCGCTCAACAACTTAATCTTGAATGATCCTTTCAACAATACATTTGATCCTACAAAATAGGAATAGGTTTCATCTAGTCATTCCTTTCAAGGTATTTGCCTTTCATAAGACAAAATAAGTAGATCTTTCTTTGTTCCCTGGTAAACATTAGAATTGAGAATGTGCCAAAATATCCATAAAGCTTAGGGTATGATAACAGTAGTAGCCTTGGCATCCTTCTGTTTGAGCTTTGTGGTAAGTACGATGTTATGCCAATAGAGTTTGAAATTTATTTCTCTGATTTCTTTGGGCAATTCTCTTTTCTCTCTTTTCTTCCTCTTGAAACCCTAAATCCTTTCTTGCTTCTTGGAACTCCATTGTTCTACATGAGCCTTCTCTTTCTTCAGTTGTTTCACCATCTTTTGTGGTTCTTTGTTCTTTTCTTTGTCAGTTCTAACCTTAACCTTGAACTCGGGGAACTCATCTGCAGGTGCAAGCTCATTCAGATCTATGGAAACCTTAGGCTCTCTCAGTTTAATCTAGTACCTAGTAACCAATCCCGAGTTGTCCTCTTCATATGAACTATTTGAATCCATGGCTTCAGGCATGTCTGATATGTAGTATGAATATGCAAGGTTGATTTATTTATTTTTAGGAACCCCACTTATACCTTTAGCAGATTCCTTAGCTCTTGACAATTTAGTAGCAGCTCTTGTTACAAGTCCTGTAGGGAATGGAACATTCTAATTACCTCTTTTTGTTGGTTCTTTATGTAATGGGCATTTCCTGCCTTTTGTTTGATATCTACTTTAGCATCCTGAGAATGATCCTCTATAACCGTGGCATCTTTTTTTTTGATTGAGGGATCAACCATAGATTTGGACCTTAGCCTATATTTGTTGGTAACTCTAGTAGAATTCCTCCTAGGGTTTTGAGATATAGGCACATATTTCTTCTTTTGCCTTTTGACTGCAACATTTTTCTTACTAGTTTCTAGCACTTTATGCTTGACTGTAGTTCTAACATCATAATATTCATCAGAATCTACTTCCATTTTTACATCTTCCTCAGGAAACTCTTCGGTTTCTATATCCAATTTTGGTCTCTTACCTCTGTTGTCTCTTGTCACCCTGATGTCAGATATTTCCTCTTTAAAAGGAGTTTCATCAATTGGAATACTATGTTTTTGTGTAACAGCCCTTTTCCCTTTTCCCCTTTTCTGTTTGTTGGGTTGTGGATCCGAATTTAGTGATTGGATCAACTAGCTCCAGGGTTTCTATACCACCCTTAGCGAAGAAATGACTAGCGTCTTAATTAAGACTTGATCAAACAGGCTACTATTTGCAGTGGAAAGGTGTGACTACACCCTTTTTTATATCTTTGCTAGGCTTTTGAGTAGAAAGTAAGGCAGATTTGAAGGATAATCTCTATTTAGATGCATTAACAACCTAATGTGGTATATGTAGATCAGTAAAAATCTGCCTTCGCAGGTGATATACCTGTGGATGATGATTAAAATAGTGTGCCATTCYTGTCTAATCCAACTTTGAGGGACTCCCTTTCTCCAATCCCAATTTTTCTTATCTAGTAGAAAAAAATGATTGACAAACTCCGTGACTACATGTTCCTTCTTCCACCATCATTTTCCTCCAACTACCTATCTGCAAGCTTTGGCGATGGACTGTTCTATCACCAACATCAACAACTTTCTGATCTCCACTTCGAAACCATCGAAKTTTTGAGAAAACACCATAGATACCTATTCGTCATAACCTTGGAAGGTGGTGAAGAATACAAACCAGCCGACGTCTTTAAATATTTGCGCCATCTGTGGATATGCTTCGAGAATMTCAATGCCCTCGGGTTCCAATATGACAACTTTCCCACTTATTTTAGGTTCCATATCAATAACATGATGCTACAACTCGACACTATTYGGAAGTTTAATTTACAACCTGCAACTGTTAGCATATAACAGTTTCTTCAGAAAAAATACATGCGCTTATAATTCAACAAATTAGAACAACGAGTGACAGGATCATATAATGATGTTTGGAAATTGACTGATTAGAAAAGGGTCTTTGCAGGTACATAATGATCCCATCATGTAACGGTTTGAACTGTATAACGATTCAATAGATATCATGGGAAACATGCGGATTATCAGTCCATGATTTATGTAATCATAACAGAATCAGGGTGGTTGGCGCTTATCTTGACATGATTACATTAGTGCTATGGGAATAATGTTATTCCAGTAGCGCTATTAATGACTTGGAATAAATTTGAATTTGCAAGCTTCAAATAGGCATATGATATGAAAATTATCATAAAACCTTGTCTAAAACCCCAAACTTAAGGAAATTATTCAAAAAGTTAAAATGTAAAACATAGTAAACTCAAAACAAAGATTAAAATCAAATGAAAGAAAACAATGAAGTACAGGTAGGGAGGATTTTAGAATTATAGTTTCTCACTAAATGAAAAGAAAAAATAGAGACTAACATGAGTCCAATCCTCATGACAAGACTCAACTTGTAGACATGATCCAACATGATAGAATGAACTTTCATCCAATNAGACACCTTCTTCCCTTCATATTCCTTTACTTATATAGTCCTCCAAAGGGTGCCACTTTGAAACAATGTGTCATGTTGGAATGAAATATTGCACCCCTTCATTGAATTACCACAAATGGCAACTTTTATTAATTAATTTTCGTACGCGACTAGTACATATGGGCAGATTATTCCGTGACATTTTTCCACGTTTCCATTAGTTTCATATTTTTTTAAAATAGTCCAGGATTTTCATCGATATTGCCACTAATGTTTGTCTCAATATCGACGAATAGGTTAGTTTAACCTGGTTGGAATTTTTATCACTATTTCCACGAAAGTTTGTGGCAATAGCGACGAAAATTTTGCCTATCTTAGTGGTTAGTGTTAACGGCTAGTTGACTACTTGATCTATATAAACCTGACTTTAAGAGACTTTGCAACACAATTGCTATAGTTGCGACATTGTTCTTGGCTTTTGTTTGAGCTGTTTATTTTTTCCATCAACCACCGGTTGAACAAATCCAATTCTCGAACTACATAGCTCGGATTTTGAACTTGCAAGGTTAGTATGTTTTTTTATTGATGTACTCATTTAACTTGTAATTTTTTTTTTAAATGTCTAAATTTCATGTAGCTTGTTTTTTCCTTGATAATATATTATATGTGTAGTACCATATTTCATGTCTTTGGTTTTTGGATCTAGTTAGTATATTCTATGGAAACGGGTATGTGGATTCCATGATATTCTAGTTTTATGGAATCCGCATAACCTTTTCCCTTCAGTTGTAGCTATAATGTCTCTCTCTTTTCATTGATAAAGATATGAAATTGCTCTTGAAACTCAACCTTGATCAATGAAATGATAGTAATTGATTGTGATTTTCTTCTCTCTTTTATTTTTAAAAACTAACAAAAAAAACAACTAATCTTGATTGAATCTTTGATACCAATTGTTACATCCCTAGTACCAAATGGGATCACACTTGCATAAATTGAAAATAATATAATAGTGACAATAATGGTTGGGATACTTGCACACCTAAGGGTGGCTAGCACTTAGTAATTCAATTAAATGAAGGAAGGAATCTCCATGAATAAAATCTTGAAGTTGATTGTTATATTGATAAATGATAAGTTATGGTATATATAAGATAGGGACGAAACTCATGTTTATAACAATAAGATACATAAACACTAACCCTAAAATTATGTTAGGTATATATGTTGTTATTATATAAAGAAAACATTTGTACACATATGACCTTATTATAAAGATGTTATCTATCTCGTGATTAGGCACATAACAATCACTTTAAAATAACCACCTTCAACCATCTTAGCTTATGGTTAGCCACCTGTAAATTTCTTGGATTATGACTAAGCATCTTTAACAAATGAACTTATGATTATATATCATAGTATTCCAATATAAATAAAGTATATTTTTTTCAACTTTTTCAATAAAATCCACATACCATTTTCCTATATGTGATGTTGTTTCTCTCAATTTTTTATAATCACACACAATTCTAGATGTAGTAATTAACTTTAGTTTGTAGTTGATGTAACTTGTTTATACACTATTAATAAGGATCAATATCTAAAATATAAAAAATTCATGACGAAATCTACAATAACATGATGAAATCTACTAGTCAAACAATGAAACATGAGAACATGTCAAAGTGTCTTAGAAAACAAAACTGTGACCACTGTAAGTAGCATAAAATTGTGACAATTTTATGTAGATACAAATCAACACGTCATAATTTAAACCAACCCAACCTAATTGTGAATGACAAGTGGTTGGCATTCTTTTTTTAGTGGTAAATTTCAAAGATTGACGTTTTGTCTACAAAACAACTTAGAGGCTAGTGTATGGTGTCGAGTGATTCAAGTTTGATAAATTTTGACCACTTTCGTTAAATGGTGTGTAATTATTTTCCATGGTTATTCAATACACAATACTCTATAGTACAAATTGAAGCATATATATCTTAATAGTTATTCGATAATAAAAGAAGAGCATGTCAAAATGTCTTAGAAGAAATAATTGTGAGGATTGTAGGTCACTATAAATAAACATATCAGAATTGAAAGGAGTAGCTAAAATATAAAAAATTGACAACTTACTTTTTGATATGGTCTAGATAAGACAATTACTTGTCAGGACAAGGATTTGTCACTATGAATGAAAATGACAGGAAGCTTTCTCGGTTAAGAGAGACATTAGAGGCGAGGGGCAATGGAAAATGTTATTGCCCTTTCTATGATTGTAGAAGCTTGCAAAAAAAAAGACTTTTAATAACAACATCTCAAAGACATTGTAGGGAGAAGGGGCACACCGAAGGGGGTTATGAATATCGTCCCTTGGTAAGAGGATTCAATATTTAATGTATTCTTTGTAATAATCAATATGTCATGAATTTTAGTAATATTTCTTATCGGGATTTTTATATTTTATATACACACTAACGTTTCTACGTTGTTTTTAAATATATAGACGATGCCCCCAAAATGTCGACCTCCAAAGATTCATTTGCCAAGTACTAGCAAAAATACTACTTTATAGGGAGACGAACTTTGAGATCAGAATATTGAAGCTGTTGATCATGTTATTAATGATGATATGGATGGAGATAATGTTAGTGATTCAAATCAGGAAGATGAGATACATAGATTGATCTAAGGAACATTTTCTCCAATGGATGAGGACAACCAGGATGATAGTCATGATGTTGATCCTCTACTCGAGAAGTCACATCAACCGCGTTATCAACGCTCAATGACAAATCTTTTATCTTCTATATTTTTGTTGGTGAACCTGAAGTTTTTGAATGATTTATCAGACACATGTCTCACACAGATACTAAGGTATTTAATTTGTTAATTATTTATGCCTCCATGTTCACAAATACTTAAAAGGTTAAATTTTTTTCCTATATTGCTATTGTTTTCTTATTTGTAAATTAGTCTATTGGATGAGATATTGATGATTAATATTATTTACATTGACTTACTGTTTAGAATTTTGTAGATTGTTAGGTGAAGTTCTATTATCGACGTCAAATATTTTGCCACACACATATCGAGAAATATCCGTGATTATGAAAGAAATTGGAATGGACTATCAAGCTATTGATGCATGTCCTAATGATCATATCATATATTATGAACAATATGAATTAGAAAATGAATGCCCACAATGTCAAATAAGTAGATATCGAACCGATAAAGCATCAAATAAGGTCCCATGCAAAGTTCTTTGTTATATTCCGATAATTCCATGTTTCCAGTGGTTGTTCAGGTGCCAAAGTATAACACATTTTATGCATTTCCATGCAAAGAACAGAAGTCTAGACGATGTTCTTAAAATGCCTGCACATGGTTCTGCATTGAACTACATCGAAGAAAAGTGGCCAATTTTTAAAGTATTTTGTTGCCATTGATTTCTTCAAGGTAAAATATACGATAATAGCAAGAGATAATATGTATAATGGGATCAAAGTAAATGAAAACTTTCAACCCAATATTATATATTTTTTCTTTTTCGCCCCTTATCAACTTACACATTGTAACAACACATTGATAATATATTGGTGTTTGGAACTTTTATATGAAAATGAAACTGATCTGGATGTGTTGACTAGATGTGTAAAATGCATAATATTATCAACTTACACATTGTAACAACACATTGACAATATATTGATGTTTGGAACTTTTATTTGAAAATGAAATTGATCTAGATGTGTTGACTAGATGTGTAAAATGCATAATATATTTTGGTGTTTGGAATTTTTATATGAAATTGATATGGATATTATTATCCGAGAAATGCATTTACATCACTAAATTGATATGTAAAATGCATAAAGTTAATTTTGGTATTTTGTTTATGTTTTAATAAAAATAAAAAAATAATTTTATTTAATTTTAATTTTAAATTTAATTTTAAATTTATAAATATATATATTTTTAAAATTNCCCTTATCAACTTACACATTGTAACAACACATTGATAATATATTGGTGTTTGGAACTTTTATATGAAAATGAAACTGATCTGGATGTGTTGACTAGATGTGTAAAATGCATAATATTATCAACTTACACATTGTAACAACACACTGACAATATATTGATGTTTGGAACTTTTATTTGAAAATGAAATTGATCTAGATGTGTTGACTAGATGTGTAAAATGCATAATATATTTTGGTGTTTGGAATTTTTATATGAAATTGATATGGATATTATTATCCGAGNTCAAATCCAAAGGGGGGTAGGGTATGTATACCTTCGTAGACTTTACCAGTCAAATCGTTGGGCAGAGGGGGGTCCCTTATCCCACAAACAAGAGGTCTCATACACCAATTTGATGTGCTGACTTGGCCGTGACCTTAAAAATAGATTATTATTATTATTATATAATTAAATTATTATTATTATTATTATTTAATCAATATTAAATTTATTATTTTAATTTTAATTTTAAAAAATATTATATTGAATTGATATATTTACATAAAATCCAATAATAAATACTTAAAATATTATCAATTCAGAAAAAATTGCATTAGTATGCGTGTATATATATATATATATATAATGCTTAATATATAAGTAATTATTATTTAACCAATATTAAATTTATTATTTTAATTTTAATTTTAAAAAGTATTATATTGAATTGATATATTGACATAAGATCCAATAATAAATGGTGCAATCTCTTTTTTATTTAATTGAAATTATTTATTAACTTACATCAAATTTCTAAGGTGAAACTTTTTTTTAATCTTCCTCAATATATTATAAGGTGAAACCTTTTTTAAAATCTTCCTCAATATGTGATAAGGTGAAAACTTTTTTAAATCTTCCTCTTTTTTAATCTTCCTCAATATATGATAAGGTGAAAACTTTTTTTATATCTTCCTCGATATATGATAAGGTGAAACCTTTTTTAAATCTTCCTCATTATCTGATAAATCCACATCCAAAGTTTATATATTTATATATAGATTAACTATTTTTTATATAAGTAATTATTATTTAACCAATATTAAATTTATTATTTTAATTTTAATTTTAAAAAGTATTATATTGAATTGATATATTAACATTAGATCCCATAATAAATGGTGCAATCTCTTTTCTATTTAATTGAAATTATTTATTAACTTACATCAAATTTCTAAGGTTAAACTTTTTTTTAATCTTCCTCAATATATGATAAGGTGAAACCCTTTTTAAAATCTTCCTCAATATATGATAAGGTGAAAACTTTTTTAAATCTTCCTTTTTTTTAATCTTCCTCAATATATGATAAGGTGAAACCTTTTTTTAAAATCTTCCTCAATATATGATAAGGTGAAATATTTTTTAAATCTTCCTCATTATTTGATAAATCCACTTCCAAAGTTTATATATAGATTAACTATTTTTTTAGTTCAGTTTAGTTTTAGTTCCAAAGTTTATATATAGATTAACTATTTTTTTAGTTCAGTTTAGTTTTAGTGGTTAGGAGGAACAATTATATCCTCCTTATCCAAATTAAGTTCCTAATCCAAGTTAAGTTCTTACCAATTACATGTTGATTTCTTAATGTTTATATTTAAAAATGCTTTTAAATAAATGGATAATAATTTTAATAAATTTATTTGTAAGGAATTAGTTAAATGACAAATCATGTTGGAAACAATTATTTAAATTATTTTTTGAATTTGAAGTTATCTAACTACCTAGAACAGGCATATTAAAAGTGATTGTTAAAGTGAAATAGAGGTAGTATATGATCTCATGTATGTGACTAAGGTTAAATGTTACTCAAAAGCACATGTTCCCTTTCTTATAATCTCAACTATGAAAATACCACGTGACTAAGGTTAAATGTTAATCAAAATCATATGATCCCTTTCTTATAATCTCAACTACGATAGTACAAGAAAATGACTTTCTTGCATATACCACTTAGGTTTAGGTTGAAGATTGTCTTATAGATGTCATTTAGGTTGTAATTACCTTTCGGTCCTCAAGCATGAGATAAACGTTTGGCTAAGAGCCAAATATCATGCATATACCATTTAGGTTGAAGACTCTCTTACACATGCCATTTAGGTTGAAATTAACTTTTGTTCCTCAAGCATGACATAAAGTTTTGGCTAAGAGCTCATATTATTTAGATGTAAGGAAATAGGTTAAGGGCCCAAGACCAAGAGGCATATAGAATAAATACAAGTACACCCCTGTACAACTATTTACTTAGGATGACTAGGCTTTGTCTACACATAATGATTTAACTACACATCAAGATCTTGAAATTGTATCAACAAAAGTTAAGCAAGTAACCCTAAACATTATAGATTTTTTTCCTAATTTGAAGAAAGATAAATATATATCCACGATAATGTGGTGTTTGGGAGTACATACCAAAATCCATATGCACTATTTTAATAATAATAGTAGACATTTTTCCTAATGTGAAGAAAGATTAAGAAATATCCATGACAATGTGGTGTTTGGATCTACATCCCAAAATGTATATGCAATTTTTTTATAATAATAATAATACTTTGATTAAGTCTCAACCTAGTCATACACTAAATTGATGTATGGGACATCCTTGTTTATGGGACAAGGAAACCCTATGCACAACAATTAGATTACTTAAGTCTACAGATGTGCACATATTCTACCCCTCCTAATTTGAACCTGTGACCTCTTAAGAGGAAACACATGGTATTGACCATTAAGCCTAGTCAATTTAATACCTGACTACACTAAATTAAAATTAAACATCTACATGTCATGCTAAGTAACTGTCGAATGCACTAAGTTAAACTTAACCATGTATATGACATGCTAAGTAACTGTTGGATGAAGTTCTCTACAAATTGAAATTTCATTGTCAACAATATCATATATTACCAAGCACAAAATTTCCTATAAAAAAGGAAGTAAAAAACATGTAGAGACAATGGACATCTCCAAAAACACTAGCATTGAGAAAACATTCGAGGAAACCAACAAAATTGAGAACTTAATGGTGCTCCAAGGAAACATAACACCTTCAATGTTTCATTTATTAGAAAAAAAGAGAGTATAAGATTAACAAAGAGTAAAAAAGGAGAAACCATACAAAGTAAGGCATTGTTAGATTGTTTGTTAATATATGTTTTATGGGTATGCCATTTTTCGATTATGTAACGTTGCAACAAAAAATGATGCATGACAAAATTAGACTAAGAGAAGAGATAACTTAATTGATTTCTAGATAGTTGTGCTTTAAATATTAATTTCTAAATTAGACGAATTCACTATATAAGGGGTTTCAACCTAGCATTCATAGGTTTACCATAACATACTATTTTTGAACACATATTGACACTGAGAGGGGGTCTAGAACTTTTCTCTACTTTTCACACTTTCATAGATGAACTAAATTAACTATTCAATTAATTATTCATAAAAAACTGTAATACAAATTGTATGTAGATAAAATATCATTATTTTATTTATTTAACTTGAATATGAACACAAATAAAATCAATCCTTTAATATCTTCAACTTTAATTGAATATGAGAGATCCAACTCTATGATACAAGACTCAACTTGTAGTTCTCAGATCCAACTGAGAAATGAGGAATCCAACCCTCATAACAAGACCTGACTTTTTTTTTATTTTTTATCTCAAATCCAACTGAGATATGAGGAATCCAATCCTCATGACAAGACTCAACTTTTAAACAGGCACCAACCTGATAGAATGAACTTTCATTCAATTGATTATATATATATATATGCACTAAGACACCTTCTTCCCTTCATATTCCTTTACTTATATAGTCCTCCAAAGGGTGCCACTTTTAAACAATGTGTAATTTTGGAATGAAACATTGCACTCCTTCATTTAATTAACAAAAATGGTAACTTTTATTAATTGATTTTCGTGCACCCATTTAGATAGTGATTTTCGAATGAATATTTTGGAGCGATAGAAATGAATTTTAAAATTCTACGAGATGGTTGTTTTGCAAAACATGTCGAGTTAGCTGACACATGAGAAATTTCCCCAGAAACTGTGCGAGCTGGCCAGTACAAGCAATTCTTTGAAGAAAACTTTTCCATATTTTCCTTTTGTCATCGAATGCGAGATCGAATTCAGTACATATTACGTTTTCGTGAATGTTTAAATTGACCTCCAAATATCTCCTTTGTTGGTGATTATTTAAACTCAACTTGTAAACATTTTACTTGATGGTGATATTAAAATCGATTCCCTCTCAGCTACTAGTCACTAAAGATTTGAGTTGGTCTCACCCTTTTTCATATTTGCTTCCTCATTTGACCGACAAACATATTTTTGGTCGACTCAACTAGGAGAAATTTCGACTTGATTATTTCAATTCTGGTTGACCCATCTTTCTTCAGCCTCGACTCGACTTGTATTTAATTTTACTTCGACTTGGACCTTTAGGTTACTTCTTTCTTGGACTGACCCGACTTGGAAGAAAACCGACTTGAGAAATTCGACTTTGGTCTTCTCAAATTTCTTTCACCAACTTGTATTTCCTGACTTAGTTTTCCTTCGACTTCAACCTTCAGTTGGTCAACTTGTCTTCGACTCGTCTTGAAATCAATCAACTTGTCTTCTCCAACTTCTGTCAATCTGCAGGCTTGTAGTAGGTCAACTTTTCTTTGACTCGTCTTGTAATCGATCAACTTGTCTTCGACTCATCTTGCAATCGATCGACTTGTCTTCAACTCATCTTGTAATCGATCAAATTCTAGATAGTCGACCTTATTATTTTTTGAATTGACTCGACTTTTGACTCGATGGTGTCAATTCTTCTACACCAAACATCCCCCATTGACATTCTGTCTCATCTCTAGACTCTTCCTCAATTGATATTTTATGAATCACTTTTAATGAACCATGTCTTATTAAATTCTTTATTTTTTATTTGTATGGATCCATATTGGATTATCCATTTATCTTTTTTATCTAGACAGTTTCTTCACAGTTTCTTCTTTTGTGCGTGGATGTTAATGACACAATCTCAACCTTATACAATATAGGATGAGTGTATCAAGATCATACAATATATTAGTCAATATTATATTTCTATTGATATTCAAGTAACCTTCATAACGTTATGCCCAATATTGACAATGCTTGACATTCAAGTCACATTTATAATATTATCTCCAACCTTCATAACATTATATCCAATATTGAAAATGCAAGACATTTAAGTCACCTTCATAACAATATGTCCAATATTGACAATGTTTCTCAAACAAATCAATCAATGATACTTCACCTATTTATCAAGGTTGACATCAATGACATCCAAATTGCCAAAAACTATTACTCTCAATGCTACCTATACATGTATCCAAGACCTTTCTATAGTGTCTCAAGGATAAATTTTAGAGACTATGGCCTAATTATCTCTAATTCTCCCTACTACCTCTAGATTCTAAACCATTTAAAAAAAACCCTTTTCAATGTCCAAGTCCATTTCAACTATATTTTCTCATTTTCCAATGAGTTATTGTAGATAGAGCCATGCATTCTTATTTATCTATCGTTATATCAACAACAAGGTGTTCTTTTATACTCTATTTCTATTCACTTTTCAACCTTCCTTTCATTTTATTATTTTCAATATATTTCCACCTCTATCCTCAACTCTTTTTTTCCTCTTTGATTATTCTCCTTATTAGTCCCTGCCTCTGATGTGGGACTATAGTAATGGCCTCATGGTCAACTATCTTTGACCGGTTATTACATGGTCCATTTTTTCGCATTAATAGGTGTGTTTTGGAGTTGGATGTTGGACATGGTGTTATAGTGTTGGCATTGATGTCAAAGAAGGCCAATATGATCAATGCTCAACATGGTATTATGGTGTTGGCATTGATGTTAAGAAGATCAATATGGTATTGTCATTATATGTCTTTGAGATCCTAAAAGATCAAGAGAAATAACGTAGTAAGTTGCACATAAGACATAGTGTGAGGTGCAGAGGAATCGAGTATAGATCTAAAGATCAGGAGAGGAAACATATTAGATTGCACGATATCAAGGAATGAAATGTTAATACCTTTGGAAAGGTCGAAGAAAAGATAAGGAAAAGGAGTACCTTAATGAATTTCTATTTAGATCGAATTCCCAACAGATCAACTGGAGAACACCCTCAGAAATGTGAGGAATCTTTGTTACAACAAGGAGATATGAAAATCGTCGATCGCTAACCAAAGGCACATATGAACGATCTTGGGTTAGTTGGAATCCAAGTATAAATCCAAAGGGGTTAGGAGGAATCCTATTCGTTGATGAAGTTTTTGGGACAATCCAGGACCATTAGATCGAGATGGAGTCATGGATTGGGAGAAATTGAATCCTAACCATCAGATCGGGATAAATAATCCTCAACTATATATGGATACCAATAGGACTTCATAAATTCACCACTTCGACAAACAATGGAGACAAGGAAGAGGCATAAAATCGGAAAGCCTCGAAGTCACAAACTCATGTCGACCGTTGGATCAAAGGAAGAGTTGAGAAATCCTGTCAACTATTGAGCAAGCGTAGTGGAAGGATAGGATAAGAAGGGATAAAGACAACAAGTCTTGGGGTAAACAAAGGTCATCGGATAAAGAGAAGGGAATACCTAAGGTGGCATATATATTCAGTTTTTTAGCAATAAATGGATGTAGGAAGGAGCCACAATATCCCAGAATCCCAAAATCACCAAAATCCCACTTGTCATCTGATCAAGAATGATGTTCAGATAAAGAAGATTCTCCTGGACCGTTCAATCATGAAATGGAAGGAATAATCATACTGACGTTGACCACTATGGGATTACGAGGAGTCCCCAAAAAATAAAACTCCCGAAGCCATGAAGTGTCGAAGCCACAAAGTGAAAAATCCATAACCACGAAATCCCACTAGTCATTTGATCTAATAGGAAGATCAAAATAAATCATGTGACAAAATAGTAGGACCACGTTAGTAGGATCAGTTCAATGACGACACGTGGCACAATTAGGTGGTGACAAATGTCAATTTTGATGTGGCACATAAGGACCTTGAAATTCATGAATCAGGTTGACACGTGGCACACAGAATTAGGGTCCACATTATCTTGAGTGACATCAACAAGCCACTTCAGTCTGGGATGACATCCTTTAGGGATGTTCAGCTTCTCCTAAAAGAAATAATTTAGGTTGGGCAAGGAGGACTTGGTGAGATTGTTGCATCTGCATCTATAGATTGTAAGTACCTTGTTACATTCTTATTAATATATGCTTGACCTGTTTCCTTCAATTTTGTGTATGATTGCATAGGCTTGTCTCTTCTTGATAAACCTAGTTTAAACTAGTATTAGTAGAATAGGAAGCATGCATTGTCTTTGTTGTCTATTGAATTACAGAACTAATTAAAGAGACTGAAGATCAATTTCATCTTGGACCGAGCAAGGACAAGCTTCAGAAAAAGGGTACATCCTCTTTTCTTCCTATTTGTCTTTTGATTAGTTTAGTTGCATTTAAAGGAATGTCAGTGTCCAATGTTAGCATTTTTCTGTCTTGGTCATAGGGGTATAGGATCCAATAGGTCATTCACTTGTCCATAGGGGAATTTTTGTACAACAGAAATTGGTGACTCCACTGGGGACAAAAGTGTGACACTTCCAACATTTACGATAATGATAATGGGACATTATCGAAGTGAGGAATTTTGATGTGTAACAGAAGCATTGAAGGGTAAAGTTGTGAACTAATGTTTTTTGTTGATCCAATATCCTGTAGGTTCTCTCATGACCACTAGATGAAGCGTAGTGGAAGGATAGAGTAAGCATGAGATGTTAATCGAGAATAAATAGTCATCATCATGTTATGAATTATTCGGTAGGTAAACCTCTGAAGGAATTGAACTACTTCAGGTTTCTAGTAACCTAGAGTCTCGAAGTGTCGAAGCCTTGAAGTAAGATATGATCATCCTTCGAGAAGGAAGATCCATGATCTAGATCCTATGATCATCCTTCGAGAAGGAAGATCCATGATCTAGATCCCAAAAGTGCACAATGAGAAGGCCATTTACAAAATACCTTGTGGAGTTTGCACGGACCGTCCACTCAACCACATTGCTTCAAAACTGCTCGAATTCTACTTCTTTAGAGAATTAGAGTATATGCACTTCACAAATTTAATCTTGGAATTGAAGATTGTAAAGGCTAAAAATCCTAAAGGTCGGAGTACCAAAGGACTTGTTTTCAACACCATTCGTGTGATAAGTTAAAGAAGATAGCAAGGAGCGTAAAGGGCCTAGAATTAAACAATCCCTCAAGAATTTGAATACGGACAAATGTATGAGAATAAGGGGAAAAAGAGAAAGCACTAATAGAACAACGCTTGGAGTGGATAATCCTATGGTTTTGAGCATGAGGTCACATAAAGGAAAGATAAAGCGCCTAGGGCTTAACTCTATTTCCTATAGGAAACCCAAGAAGAACACCATAACTATACAAAGAGATCGTAAAAGATCAAATATGATCAGTAAGAGAACTGGGGATGCATCAGAACCATAAGAATGGAATAAAGAGGCATGGGATCGAGTTGAAAAAAAATTGATCCATACATGTGATCGATTTATGAAAATACCTCTTACTAAATTGAAAATATTCCACGATAATGTATGAATAAAAACAGAGGAAGATATTAATTCTAAATTAAAACACAACACACGTAATGGTTTAAAGTTCAAAGTTCAAACAAAGGGACACAATGCTTCAAATATCACACCAGTTGGAATACTATATAAGCAAGAAATAATAGTGAATAAGAAGGTGTTTCTGGAGTCCAGATAAAAAGATCAAAAGCAGAAGAAGATTCCAATAAGGAAAGATGAAGATAATTATGGAGTGAAGGTGGAAGGGAGGAGCAAGGAAGGATTCATATCCTTTACTAAGTAAAGTCTGGAAACAAGGGAGTTGGTTCTTCCTAGGGTTGGTGCACACAAAAAGGGAGATGGTGCTTCCTAGGGTTGGTGCCCTGAAGAAGGGGATTTTGTCTCCAAGAGTTGGTGCTCTAAAGAGGATTGGTTTACTCTACAATCACAGATTATTCTCTATAAAATTTGTAATTCTTGTTAAGTATATTTATAAAAAAAAATTAAATACAAGTCCATTGTTGATTTATTGTGATGATTAAAATAACAAATTACTAATTGT
>SNQJ01S0025893.1:31608-43823 GCA_010110895.2 Picea sitchensis
CAGTATTTCCAACAATTGGTATGAGAGAAAGTGCCTTCAACACAGTCTAATAACTAGAAGGTAGATCCTGAAAGAAATGGATCAACCAGAGGGAATTCCTTCCAAAAAAGAACCATTGTTTAAAGGAGATGATTATGCTCTTTGGAAAATAAGAATGAAAAGATACCTTATGACTCTTTGTTTTGATGTTTAAAGTAGAAAACGGGTACACTGCACTGGCTAATCCACCCACAGATACTACAGGAAAGAAGATTTGCAATGACAACTCAAGAGAAGTCAATGCCATTCTAGTAGGATTAACAAATCCTATATTTGTGAAGGTAATGCATTGTAAGTCATCCAAGGAGATATGAGACAAAATGGAGGTTATATATGAATGATACAACAAATTCAAGGAAGAAAAAATACAAACCTACAGAGGCCAGTTTGAAAAATTGAAGATGAAAGAAGAGGAGAACATTGTTGAATATATTTATAGAGTAGATGAGGTAGTTAACTCAATCATAGCAGCTAGAGAAGAACTTAAAGAAAAACCCATTGTACGAAAGATCTTAAGATCATTACGTATGAGGTATGATTCCAATATTTCTACAATTGAAGACAAAGCATACCGTGAAAAACTCACAGTAGATGAGCTCCATGGAATTCTTATAGCATATAAGATGAGGACATGATAGGAAAATCCGTCAAAACAAGAAACAACTTTTAAGGCTTCTAAAACAAAGAAGAAGAGGGAGAAAAAGACTAGTGAAGAGTTATCAGAGATATCTGATGAAGAAGTTGTCAACTTTATGAAAAAACTCAAGAGATGGATTTGGAAATACAAAGGGATGTTTCCTCTAAAATGTTTCAATTGTGGAAAAATTTGACACTTTTCCAATAATTGTCCCTATCTTAAGCAAGAGTAAAGTGATGATGAAATAACTTTCAAAGATCAAAAGAAGAGTAAAACCAAAGATAAAAGGAATTTCTATAACAACAAAAAAAATTCTTTACCCAAGAAGACAATAGCTCATCTGAGGAAAGTGAAGAAGAGGAGTGAAATATCTTATTTATGAGTATAAAAACTTAATAGGATAATCATTCGGAATATGAAGAAGAAGTGAAACTTCGCGAAGAATTTTTCCATGAAATTGAAGAACTAAGAAAATAAAAAAGGGAAAACAAGTTACTAAGGAACAACTTCTAAAGTTTGAAGAAGTTATAAAGTCAAGAGAAAAGGAGGTTTTGAAAACCATTAGTGATTCTAAACAATTGATTATTGAGTTAAAAACCTAACTCCAAGAAACCAGAGGAAAAGAAGAAATATTGAATAAGGAATTCAATGAAAAACAACAAACCTACAGTATTGGAAGATGAAATAATTAAACTAAAAGGGAAACTAGAAAAATAAGGCATTTAGTCTAAGTTTGAAAACAACTCAGAAATCTTGAACAAACTTCTTAGCAGTCAGAGATCATAAAATGATAAGACATGACCAGGATATGGTTCCTCTACAAAACAAAAGAATGACAAAAAACCAATCATCTATGCAGATACTCTTAAGAACTCCATAAGAAGAGAAGAAAATAAGGCAAGGACAATACCATTGAAGATTGTCCCAAATAAACAGAAATCTGCACTCCCTACTAAAGAAAAAAATGAAAAAAAGAATAGAATCATCAGAAGGAATCCCTCTAACATAAATCAATATATTTTCCTTGGATATTGTTATCCCTGCAATAATTTTTTACATAAAGAAATACATTGTAATTTTTATAGAATGTACAATACAAGAAATGTTCAAAGATATGAAAACAATAAGAATAATGCAGAAAGAAAGAATTATAACACATTCTTTGCCTTACAAAATTTCAATATTGAATGCAAAAAATGAAACAATTATGGTCATAAGGCCAATGAATGTAGATTTCCAAAGTATTCCATGAAGGCAAGTATCTCCAACATTAAGAAAAATTATAAGAAGATATGGAGAATAAAATCTATAGTACAAAGGAAGAAAAATGATGAAGATATTGCACCTAAAACTAATAAAATTGACAATAGGAGAATGATGGGTGAAGTGTCCGATAAGGTATATGGAAATAAAATTTATTCATATAAAGTGGATCAAGCTCAAGAAAATAAATCTACTAAAGAAAAATGTGACACAATTACAAAACTTGATAATGTCCTACAAATAAATTATCCATAACCCAACAAATGGAAAATGCAAAAAGGAAATTCTCAAGAAAAAGACAAAGAAGCTTTTGTTGCATAAAACAATGATGATGATGATGAAATTTTAATAGAATATCAACCAAAATAATTAAGCGATGATGATCTTGGAAATTTTCAAACACGATTTTGATGATCTACTAAAAACTCCTCCTCAACAAAAATATAAAAAAAAAGAAAGGAAAGAGGAATTAGGGAAGACTTAATATTGTTCCTCTAGATACATCTATGAGTATTGAAGCATATACGGATGAAGAGGCTCAATATATAGCTAGCATCATTGAAAGAAGCATGGTTTTATGAAGGTTTTCATATGCCAAGGAACAATGTTGGTTATGTATTCTCTCAGTGAAGTTATGTGAATGGTTTATGAGGTAGTTATATCATAGTACATGGCTGGTACATATGTGAGCTCCATTGATATATCTTATGATAGAGGCATCTCATGTATGACATGACACTTTTTTAAGGAACATCATTGGTACATTCACAGAGGAACTTGTTGATGATCCTGATATATAGTTGGTTCACTTTTGGCACATATTTATTGACATATATTTTTCTTCATGGTTGATGCATGAGATAGTATGTATGATTGGCATACACTTGATGTATGGTGTGGCATGATTTGATATGGTTGATGCATGGAAAATTCCAAGGATTGTTATAGTAAAAACATATCATTCTTGAGAAGTTGATCTATGTTCTAGTTGAGAAGTAGTATTTGAAGCGGAAGCATATTGTAGTGGTAGATGTTGGTGCAATTATTTGCATAATATATTACCAAACATAAATTATCAACTGGGATTCATAATCAAAAGAGTTGATGCATTCTATATGCCGATAACAGATAGGTTCCTATGTCTATTTAGTATAGCTTAGATAAGAAAACCAACAATAACAAAACACTCTGTTTTCAAAGATAACACTCTTGACACAATTCAGAAATTAGAAAGAAAAACTTGCAATCATGCACTCAAAAGATTTTGCATAGATAATGCCTTGCCCATTTACAAGCTCATGAAGTGGAAAGATGGAATTTGAATTAGTTATCTATAACTTCTACTCTTAACAACAACTAGCAATCAAATATAGGCACACTTCAACAATACAACTCCAAACTTAGAAGGGAAAAATGATAACAAAACTTCTCAAGAAAATAGTGAATCGAAAGGTTCTTTCTTAGGTGACAAATCTATTCATTAGAGGCTCATGAAATGAAAAGATGAACTTAAGATCTATCTCCTGGAGAAACTAAACTAACAAGTCGGATGCTCCATTAAATCTCATGTATGGTGAAATATAGAGATCCAACTATTCTTGCATTACCACACTTTGCAACAAATTTGAATAGTGAAATCAAACAAAATAACATGAAATCAAAACAACAAATACATGAAATGAAAATATACACTAACAATTTACAATAAGCTTACCAAGATGGATCGGTGGCCCTTGCCGATGAAAACATGGAAGCTCTTAGATCACCAGATGTTAACTTATAAGAGAGACAAAATCACTGAATTCAATCTTGCATTAATCTCCAACAAGTAGGTTTACAAAAAGAGTCTTCTCATGAATCCATTCTACATCATAACAATTCTCCTTTAAGCACCATTCTTACATCATGATAATTCCCCTCTAATCAAACCTATGAGGTCTTATTTATACATAAAATCCATGGAGGAATGGATGAAACCGAATCCCCAAACTAAGAAAACAATTTTTACAATTTTAGGAGAAATCCCAAAAATCTGTGTTTTTTAACAGTTTGGGCACATTCGAGTTATTCCCCCACACATATCTCCCAAAAAAATTGTAATTTTTAAAAAAGGCTCCTTATTTACTCAATGTATCATATTCTGGACAAAACCCATGTTTTATAATTTCTATATCTGATACCATATGCATGAAAATTGAGGCGCAAGTTGGCAGTTTGAGTTTTTTTTATAATTTTGGTAGAATCATTCCCTCTAAGATGGAGTTACACATGTGTGATATGGGTGAATTCTGACCCATATTTCCTCATGAAAACATAATTCTAGACAAAACCCATGTTCCCAATTTTCATCTAGAATCATTCCAAAATTTTGAATTATTTCTAGTACCGGATTAGCACAGGCTGGTACCGGAATAGGTGGAGCCTTGGTACCGGAATAGACTTGGTACCAGATCATGCTTCTTAAGAATAAAAGTGATTAGGATCATACATAATAAAACATTTAATCGAATTAACTCAATAACACTAAACAAATCATGCTTTAATCATAAGTTACCTCTTATGCACATGAACAAGGTCATCGACTGTATTTATGGAGGAAACAGTCAATTAGATACACATGGCATAGGTATAATAGGCTCAAATAGAGGAAAATATAGGGTATTAGAAGTTTCAAAATGTAGGCTCAACATTAGAATACTGTTCATTTTCCATAGAAGATAGGGGGAGTTAATATTCTTCCCATGATAGGTTGTAGAAGCATGATTATAGGAGGAGAGATGATTGGAAACCATGCCTATAGAATTGCCTCAAAGTGCTATCCCTTGTCCAAAGGGGTAGATATTCATATAAAGGGGGATAATTACCTCCAAGGGGGTGTCATCTTAAAGGGAGCAAGGAAAAATCCATTTTTTTCATTGTTGTCAAAGGGGGAGAATGATCAGTAAAATCTAGTTAACATTGAAAATGGGGTTTTACTTTGCTTCCATCAATCCCAAAAGGGGAGAATGTTGGACATGGTGTTATGGTGTTGGAATTGATGTCAAATAAATCCAATATGATCAATGTTGGAAATGGTATTATGGTGTTGGCCTTGATTTCAAGAATATCAATATGGTATTGTCATTATATGTATTTGAGATCCTAAAAGCTCGGGAAAAATAATGTAGTAAGTTGCGCAGAAGACATAGTGTGAGGAGAAAAGGAAGCCATTATAAACCTAAAACTCAAGAGAGGAAACATATTAGATTGCATGAGATCAGAGCATGCAATGTTAATACCTTTGGAAAGGTCAAAGGAAATCTCAAGAAAAGGAGTACCTTAAGGAAGTATTATTGGGATTGAATTCCCAACAGATCAACTAGAGAACACCCTCCGGACTATGTGGAAACTCTGTTACATTTGGTAGATATGAGAATCGTCGATCGCTAACCAAAGACAAAGATCAATGATCTTTTTTCATTTGGAATCCAAGTATAAATCCAAAAGGATTAGGAGGAATCTTGTTCGTTGATGAAGCTTTTGGGACAATCCAGGACCGTCAGATCGATATGGAGCTAGAGGCTGGGAGAAATTAAATCCCAACAGTCAGATCGGGATAAATAATCCTCAACCATAGATAAATAGGAATAGGACTCTGAAACTTCACAACTTTAACGAACATTGGATACAAGGCAGAGACACGAACTCATGAAGCCTAGAAGTCACGAACTCACATCGACCATCAGATCAAAGGAAGAACTGGAAAATCTTGTCAATTGTTTATCAAGTGTAGTGGAATGATAGGATAAGTGGGGCCAAAGGCACAAAGTCCTGGGGTAAACAAAGGTCATTAGATCAAGAAAAGTGAGTACCTATGGTGGTATATCTATTCAGATTTTTGGCGATAAATGGATGTAGGAAGGAGCCGCAATATCCCAGAATCTCGGAATCTTAGAATCACCAAAATATCACTAGTTGTCTAAATCAAGAATGAGGTTTGGATAAAGAATATTCTCCTAGACCGTTCGATCATGCGAGGGAAGGAATAGTTAGTCTGACGTTGACCAATTCAGGATTACGAGGAGTACCAAACAACTAAAAATCCAAAATCCACGAAGTGCAAAATCCATAACCACGAAATCACGCCAGTCGTCCAGTATAATAGGAAGATCAAAATGAGTCATGTGACACAAAAGTAGGACCACTTCAGCAGGATCATGTCGACAAGGACACATGGACCAATTAGGTGGTGACAAATGTCAAGGTCGATGTGGCACATAAGGGCCTTAAAAGTCATGAATCATGGTGACACATGGCACACATAATTAGGGTCCACGTCATCTTTAGTGACATCAACAATCCACATCACTTCGGGATTACAACCTCCTAGGATTTTCAGCTTCTCCTACTAGCAAAAATTCCTGATGCGTTGAAGGGTGACTTCAAGAAATAATGCTATTCATTGATCTAAGATCCTCCAGGTTCTCTCATGACCGTTAGATCAAGCATAGTAGAAGGATAGAGTAAGCATGATATGTTAACTGACAATAAAAGTGGTCATGGTCCTGTTATGACTTATTCGGTAGGTAAACCTATGGAGGAATTGAACTAATTCAGGTTTCTAGTAACCTGGAGTCCTGGAGTGTCAAAGCCCGGAAGTAAGATCTGACCATCCATCGAGAGAGAATATCCATGCTCTAGATCCAAAAATCACACAATGAGAAGGCCATTAACAAAACACCTTGTTGAGTTTGCGCATACCATCCACTCAACCACAGAGTATGTCAAAACCATCCAATCTACTAGTGAATATCATATATGCACTTCAACAGAATTTACTCTGGGGGAGTTGGAAGATTGCAAAGGCCATAAATTCCAAAGGCTAGAGTATTGAAGGACTTGGTTCCAACATTGGTCATGTGATAAGGTAAATAATCTAACAAGGAGCACAAAAGGGTCTAGAATTAAATAATCCCTTAAAAATTTGAATACAACCTCATGTAGGAGAATAAGGGGTAAAAGAGAACGCACTAACAAAACAATGTTTGGAATTGATAAGCCTATGGTTTTGAACCTGTGGTCACATAAAGGAAATACAAAGTGCTTGGGACTTAACTCTTTTTCTTGTAGGAAATGAAATAAGAACACAATAACAATACAAAGAGATGGTAAAAGCTCAAATATGATCTATTGGAGAGCTAGGCACACATCAGAAGCATAAGAATGAATTAAGGAGGCATGGGACCGAGTTAAAAAGAAATCGATCCATACATGTGATCAATTTATGAAAACATCTCTTACCAAATTGAAAATCTTTCACGATAATGTATGAATAATAATAGAGGAATATATTAATTCTAAATTAAAAGACAAAACATTATTATTGTTAACATAAATGAAGAGGTGAAATAGTTCAAAGTTCAAACAAAGGGACAAAATTCTTCAAATCTCACACCAGTTGGAATACTATATAAGAAAGAAATAACGGTGAAGAAGAAGGTTTCTCTACAATTCATATCAAAAGATCGAAAGAAGAAGTAGAGTCCAAGAAGGACTACTAAATATAATTATGTAGTGAGGGTGGAAGGGAGGAGAAAGGAAGGATTCATATCCTTTACCAAGTAAAGTGTGAAAAAAAGGTAGTAGGTGCTTCCTAGGGTTGGTTCCCTAAAACAAGGGAGTTGGTGCTTCCTAGGTTTGGTTCCCTGAGGAAGGGGATTTGTGTCTCAAAGAGTTGGTGCTTTAAAGAGGATTGGTGTCCTTCACAATCACAAATTATTCTCTATAAACTTTGTAATTCTTGAAGTATATTTATAGTTGGATTTTAAATACAAGTCCATTGTTGATCTATTGTGATGATTAAAATAACAAATTACTAATTGTTTAAAAAACTAATATTGATTCACCCCCCCTCTCAGTATTTCCAATACAGGTCGCAATCAATAACCTATGTTCCCGACTACCTTGTTTTATTTCCTTTTTAATTTCCAATTTTTAATACCAACAAAATTATTTTTTTAATTTTATAATTTCACTTACTTAATATTTCACTGGTTAAGGGTATTGTGATTTGACATTATTACCCTAGTGTAAGAGACTTTATTTTCTCTATTTTTTACAATTAAAAATTAATTAAAAAAACAAATAGTACAAATTATGTTAGTGGTGTACACATATTTTTTTACAGTTCTAACGACGCTTCAGAACTACGTCAGTGGAAAGAACAAACTTCATCCAAGAAAACCACTGGTATGGCAACAAGTGTTGATTAAGGTTAGTTGCAATTGATGTCAACCCTTGAAGAAATCCCAGTAGCACAAAGGTTTGGGTAATGGACCCAATTTTGTTTGATGTAAAGATGACTCATTATTGTCTTGTCATGTTTGATAATAAGTAGAAATGGATGGATTCCAAAGTGGTCCCCTTATGGTGAAAGCCCTCATGGGAAGACGCTTTGTGCATTGAGTTATCCTAGAAGTATGGTTAGAGAACCCATGCTTATTTGTGGAATAATGAGATGAAGGTTAGTGAATTTGTCAGTAAAACAATCATATATTGATAGTTATTGTCATGCCATTTTCAGTGGTATGTTGTACATCACATAAATCCTCACAGTTAGAGAGTTATGGCCATGAGAAGTTGGAACTTGGAGAACCCAGGTTTGGGTAATGGACCCAAGTTTGTTTGATGGATAATAGTATGAGTTTTGATATATTTCCAGGTAATACTATTCTATATGGATAGTAAATGCCATTCCATTTCTGGTGGTACATCGAACGTCACATAACTCCTCACGGTTTGAGATTTATGGCCTTACGAAGTTGGAGGACCCTCATATGTCATATAAAAAACCCAAAAGGTCAAAGTAGTCAAAGTGGTTTAAGAGATTTTAGAAGGTAAATAATAAATTGAATTTATGAGTGTACTATAATTCAAAGTGAATACAAATGAATTATTTAAATAATAAATTTAATGGATAAATTAGAAGTGGGTTAACCCTAAAATAAGGAAAGTGGGCAAAGTGACTTAGAAGATGTTTTCAAGAAGCTAGTTTGAGAGTATAAATAAGAGGAGAGACTCTCTCATTTCAAATCACACTTGAGAATATTGAATATATATAGGTGTCTGAGGTAACCAAAGGATATCTAAGACGAATTTCTGATATAAGGTGAAGAAAAGAAGGCCGAAATTCAAGGAAGGATAAATTATTTTGATGATACTTTCTAAGGTATGTTATTTACAGGCCATCTCACCATTTTCGCAATAACATTTTTTCTAGAATTATTCATAGCGTTAAACTAATATGAAATTTATGAAACATATCCAAGTATCTATGGTATAAAATTCAACTTGTGGGTCGTTGTATTTTTGGATTTACACTCCGTGGAAAATAGAGTTTGTGGCTAGTCCTGAAACTAGCCTAAAACAAGTGTTTTGGGTTAAAAAAACATAACTTATTCATAACAGATCCAAATTCAGTAAGATAAAATGTGTTTGTTAGAGTACAATATTTAGTATGTTGTGTAACCATTTAAATTCAATTCAACAAATATTCCGTGTAGGGAATGCTCTACAAGGTCGCTCTCTAGAATAAGCCAAAATTCAGCAAGGTATGCCATTTTTGCTATAACTCCTTTTATGAGAGGTTACCAATGGTGACACCTGAAGGAATTACATAAAACACACTGAAGAACATTGTATATTAGTTTCAGATATTTATTCATTATAGGTACAAATTTATGATTATTTCAAGCTAGGGTTGCTGACTAATCCAAAAATAGTCATGTGAGACTAAAGAAAATTTTGATGAAAATGCTAGTCTCTTGTTGTTAAAGTTAAGGAAGGTTTGTAAGTATGTGATCATATACACCAGGTCTATTACAGAGTTACAAATCATATTTGGATGATGAAATTGATGAGGTCTTTTGGTTAAGGTACATGTTGTGTACATGGTTGAAACAAGTAGTTGATGAATTGACACATACATGGGGTGTATAGTTGATGATGTTGGTACATATTGATGAGTCATAGTTGATGAGTAGTTGACACATGATTGGTACATACTTGGTACATGGTTGTTTTCACTTGTTTATGGTACAGTTTGATTACAGGTTGTTTGGTACAGGTTGGTGAATGGTTGATGCACTTGTTTATGGTACAAGTTAATTACAGGTTGAGGTACAAGTTGATGCATGGTTGATTTACGGTTCATGTTTATTGGTACATGTTTACAGTGATATATCTCACAGTGATAGTGTGACAGTGGTAACATCATTCTACTTCTACTTCAGGGCAATTGGATGGGGAAAGGACAAGTGGTTGTAGTCGGAGAACATAGGGGGTCGTAGCCTCCTTCTGGTTGTAGCTAGAGAATTGGGGAGTTGGATCTTCCCTCAGGTTGTAGCATGATAAACTAGGGGGTTGGAGCCTCCTTCTAGTTGCAGTTGGAAAACAAAGGAAGTTGATGCTTCCAATGAATCTAATTTTTCAAGACATATAAGAAAAAACATTATGTGGTTTTATCCTGCTTTGGGTTTCCACGTAAAACACTAGTGTACTGTGTATGTGTATGATTGTTCATTTATTCATTTCTCATTATTGGATGATAATTCTACATTGATATAACAATTGGATTATTTGGTTAAAAAAGGATTATAATTTCTCTATTACTAATTCACCCACCTCTTAGTAATCCAACAATTAATATCAGAGCAGGTTCCTTCAGAAATCAGTTTAACCACTGAAAGGTAGATCATGGAGAGCAACAACTTGTATAAAAATGGAATACCATAGTTTGATGGATAGAAGTATCTTTTTTGAAGCATAAGGATGAAGACATATATACAGGCACATGGATTTGAAATTTGGCAATCAATTGTAGATGGATACACAACACCAGCAGTTCCACCAAAAAATGACAAAGAAGTTAAACTCAGTTAGAATAATTCCAAAGCCACAAATGCACTTCTGAATGGTCTTAGTGAAACGATATTCACCAAAGTTGCAAATTGTAAATCCGCTAAAGATATTTGGGACAAGCTTCGAAATATTTATGAACAAGATTCAAAAGTCAAAGCGACAAAGCTTCAAACTTACAGAGGTCATCTCGAACAACTAAAGATGAAGGAAGATGAGAATAATGCATCCTACTTCTTACGAGTCGATGAAAAAATGAATCCAATCATAGGATTGGGAGAAGAAATTGAATAATCTGTATTTGTTCAAAATGTACTAAGATCTCTTCCTATGAGATTTGACCCTAAGATATCAACACTAGAAGAAAGATCAAATAAAAAATCAATAAGCATGGACGAACTACATGGAATCTTCACATCATATGAAATGAGAACTAAACAAGAAAATCCATATGTAAAATAAGCATCTTTCAAATCATCCAAAAAATCAAAGAAAAAGGAAAAGAAACAAGAAGAACATAGCATCAATAGTGACATCTTGGAATATGATGAAGAAGTGGCCAACTTCGTCAAAATAATGAACAAGGGAACTGACGGTACGTATAGAGGTAAGATTCCTTTAATTTGTTTTAGTTGTGATGGTATTGGTTATTTTTCTAATAAATGTACTCATAAGAAAAAGAGAAATGATAAAGGTTACTCAAAAGGAAAAAAACAATATAAAGGAAAAAGAACTACAAAAAAAGTTTTCAAGAAAATCTTATGCACCAAAGAAGACATCTCATCATCAGATGAAGATGAAGTCAGTGATAGTAAGACAGAAAGAGTTCTATTCATGGAAGTAGAAGACTCTGATAAAGAAGACTCTGAAGAAGAATATGAAGAAGCCGAAGAAGAATATGAATACGTGGAAGAAAAAATTGAAGAGGCAGAAGTTGACTACCGAGAAGAATTAATGTGTGCCATAGAAGTTATTAGAAGAGAAAAGAAGAAAAATAAAAAACTACAAGCGGAACTAGACAAGAAATAAGACACTCAAGAACTAGAACAAATGATCACAAATTTGAAGGTTCAAATAGAATAAGATAAAATAATTGAAGAAGCACTCAAAGAACATATAGAAGAAAAGGACAAGATCATTGGAAAATTTGAAGCAGAGATTGTCACATTAAGAAAGGATATTCAAAAGAAAAATATTTAGAATAGCTCAAAAGTTTTGGATGACATTATCAACAGTCAAAAATCTCATATTGACAAGTACTGACTTGGATACAATCAGATAGAAAAGGGATCAAGCTCCAAAACAACAGAGAAAGAAACATATCCAAAAAGCTATGCAGAAACAATCAAAGGGGATAGAAAGATATACAAGGAAGATTACA
>SNQJ01S0025893.1:43833-69448 GCA_010110895.2 Picea sitchensis
TCTGGTTGATTGATTAGTTTTCTCATCCACCTATTATTCAAACCTATCTGACAATAGCTCTTGAAGGCCTTGTGTTGCATGATTATAGTTAAGACTGTCTTGAGAATATAACTCAGAGTTTCAGATATTCATCTTGATCCAAACCCAAACACATTATTGAGAAAATAGTTCCTAAAAAGATTGAGTTACCAGGCATCTTTGACTTATAGCCTAGGAGATTTTCCTGGAGTGATAACACACTCGTGTTTTTCCTTTCATCCACGCAATTAGCCCAATCAAAATCTGAATAGACTGATAGTTGAAAATTATGATTCCTAGGATACCATAGGCCATAGTTCATTGTTCCTTTTAAATATTTGAATATTCTTTTAATGACCATCAAATGACTCTGTTTAGGTGTCAAATGATACCTTCGTACCATTGCAACAACATGCATTATGTCTAGACGATATGTTGTGATGTACAAAAGGATTCCTATCATAGACCTATATGAACTATGATCAACATCAGGTGCATCATCATCCTTTCTTAACTTGCATGCAGTGACCATGGGAGTGCTCAACGCTGTTGAGTCTTCTATTTGAAACCTTTTCAACATTTCTCTTAGATATTTCTCTTGAGAAAGAAATATTCCTTCAGGCCTTTGAGTAATTTGCAGACCATGAAAAAATGGCAGTTCCCCTATCATAGACATTTCAAATTCAGACTGCATGGCATAAGGAAACCATTGTACCAATGAAGCATTATTGCTTCCGAAGATGATGTCTTCTACATAGACCAACACAATGATAAAATCATTACCCTCTGTTTTGATATATAGATTGTTGTCAATTGTTCCTCTCTTGAGCCCTTTGTCTTGAAGATACATATACAGTCTATAATACTAGGCACGAGGAGCTTGTTTTAACCCATATAAGGCTTTCTTCAGCTTGCAGACAAAGTCAGGGTTATCTGACAGTTGGAAACCCTCTGGTTGTTCCATATAGACTTCTTATTTTAGATCTCAATTTAGAAAAGCTGACTTGACATCCATTTGAGAGACTTTAAACTGTTTATGACAAGCATAGGCAAGAAACATTCTAATATTTTCTAATATTTCTACAGGCACAAATGTTTCATCAAAATCCAATCCTTCTATTTGAGCGTATCCTTTGTAGACCAATCTAGCCTTATTTATTACAATATTTCCTTTCTCATTCATCTTATTTTTGTATACCCATTTTGATCCTATTACATTTTTATCTATTGGCCTAGGAACGAGTTACCAAGTGTCATTCTTTTCAATTTGGTCTAGTTCCTCATTCATTGATTTTAACCAACTTACATCTTTACTGGCTTTATTATAGTTCTTGGGTTCCACCATGGATATGAAGGCTATATGTAATTTCTCAGTGTCTTTGAATACCCTTCTCCTAGTTTTTACACCTTTGTATTTCTCACCAATTATCTGACTTGCAGTATGCTTCTTTTGAGTAATTTTGGAGGAAGGATTTGATGTTGTCTATTGATTTGAGTCTGCCTGAGTATGTGTATCATCATATGACGCAGAGTCTTCTTTTTATGATTCTTGGACCTATTCATTTTCAGCTTCAGTTGTGTCCTCTGTAACAGTCTCGATATTTCTCACCTCTCTTACTGGAACTCCTTCATCAACCTTTAAATCAATGCGATCAACTAGTTTATGCAATCTTTTATTAAAGCATCTATATACTTTAATATTCGTAGCATACCCTAAGAGGATTCCTTCATAAGCTCTGTCATCATACTTGCCAAGGTTTTCATTATTATTTTTTATGTAGCACTTACTCCCAAAGACTTTGAAGTGTTTGATTGAAGTAGGTCTTCCATACCACAGTTCATAAGATTTCTTGTCACTGTGTGGTCTGAAGTGGGCTTTGTTAAGAAAATGGACTTCTGTGTGTATTGCTTCTACCCAGAAGGTTTGACCAATGTTCTTCTCATTCATCATTGACCTGGACATTTGATGAATTGGTCTATTTTTGCTCTCAACTACTCCATTTTGTTGTGTAGTTCCTGGGATTGTGTATTCTCTCTTCATCCTATGTTTGTCACAGAATTCCTTGAAATGAATTGACATAAGTTATCCTCCTCTATCTGATCTTACTACCTTTATCCTATTTCTTGTTTGATTCTTAGTTAAAGCCTTGAATATTTTAAATTTCTCAAATGCTTCAGCTTTTTCTTTGAGAAAAGCAACCCAAGTGAGGCTAGAGTAGTCATCAATGACTAGCATAAAGTAGTTTTCCTTCCCTGTGCCTTCTTGTCTTGTTTGTCCACATAAATCCATGTGAACTAATTGGATTGCCTTCTTTGTTGAAGTAGAGATCTTGGATTTAAAATGTGTCCTGGTTAGCTTTCCTACTTGGCAAGGTTTACACACAGAATCTTGTGGCTTTGATATTCTTGGAATATATTTTACTGTATCAAGATTTTTGAGGTTGAAAAGTGGTCAAAGTTTATATGTCCAAGTATCCTATGCCATAACCAGATTTCATCATGTTTTCTTAGATGACACTCTTCTCTATATTATTTCACCACATATACATTATTATCTATCCTTATTCCTTTAGTCACTACTTGTCCTGAGTTTACATACATTATCTTACAATATTTGGAAGTGAACACCACTTCACATCCTCTGTCACACATTTGACTTACACTGAGCAAATTATGTTTTAACCCATCTACAAGGAGAACATCCTGGGCTTTTCCTTTACCATTACTCAGACTCACCATCCCTTTACCCTTGATTTTACCCAGAGCATGATTTCCAAAGGTTATATTTCTTGATTTTCTTTTACTTAGAGACAAAAACTTACTTTTGACTCCCGTCATATGTTTGGATCATCCACTATCAATATACCAGGGGTTCTTTTTTCTTAAAGCTGACAACACTAACCCACACTTGTCATTTTGTTTCTTCTTCCAAACCTTGATGTTTTTAGCAGAGGGATTCAAATCCGGTTCATAGTTCCTTAAGCGACAGTCTGGATCTTTATGTCCATAATTATGGCAGGTGTAACATTATAGTTCATTGAATAGAGGATCATAACAATTGTTATGCTTAACCTGTGTCCTTTTACCATCCATCACATGATTTGTAGTCTGTGGTTTTTTGTTACTTGGCTGTCTCATTCTCTATTGTGGTAGATATATATTCCTTGAGTGTCTTGATTGCTCATATCTAAATATTAAAGAACAGTTTGCTGCTTTGTGACCAAAGTTAGAACTAAAAAACCAATATCCATAGAAAAATCCTCTGTATCTGGAAAATGGTTGTCTTCTTTGAGCTGGTCGATTTCTTCCAAGCTAGTGATTTCTTTGAGCAGAGGGTGTATTATTTCTTTGTTCCACATATTCAGTTCTGGCACTTTTTCTTTCACTCTTCCTTGGCGGCTGATTATCTTCCTTTTTTTTATCCATTTTTGTTGTTGTCAATGAATGTATATTTGACAAACTTGATGGAATCTTTGTTGCTTGGTTGACCTCTATTTGATCCTTCTTCATAACCCAAACCAATTTTCAAATTTGGATTCCTTTGTTGATTCAAAATGGTGGCTAATCCTTCTGAGGATTTAATACTCAAAATATTTTGGAGATACAATGATTTAAACTTCTCCATCTCTTTTTTGGTTTTTACTATCTCTTCTTCCAAGGCTTCACATCTTGCCCTATTTTCTGATAACTGTGGTTTCAGAATGTCCTCTATTTTCTTTGCCTCTTCTAATTCCACTTTTAGAATGGAAAAGTCTTCATCAAGTTTGTTATTGTCTTTCTCGAACTGTATAAACAATTGTTTTTTCTTTTTCTTCTTAGATCTAAGTCTACCAATTTCTTCTATAACACTGATCAATTATCCCTCCAAGTCAACCACACCTTCTTCATCATCAACATCACTTCCTGTGATTTTATTATCATAATCCTATTTGTCCATAACCATAAATTCATTAATCTTATCTTCATAGGAAGAGTCACTATCTGTGTCTTCTGAAGAGTCATCATTGTTTACACAGAAACTTTTCTTTTTACCAAATCTCTTGGGTTTGTACTTCTTTTCACCTTCAAAATTATGATCTTGTTTCTTGTGTGGCAACTTAGATGAAAAGTGACCTATCTGTCCACAATTAAAACATTTGAAGGGAAATTTTCCTTGGTGCATTCCTGATCCTTTATTTAGTCTTCTCACAAATTTTTCCTCCATTTTATCATTCTCATAATCCTCATTCTTATCTTCTTTAAATGATGCTTCTCTATATGTGGGTTTATCTTTAGCTATCCTCATTTCATATGTAGTCAACATTCCTAGAAGTTGATCAAAAGACAAATATTTTGGATGATTAAGTTCTTCTATAGAAGAAACCTTTGGGTTGAACATATCTGGCAGAGATCTAAAAATTTTCTAAACCAAAGAGGCTTCCTCAATTTTTTCACCAAATGCTTTCATTTCATTTACTAGTTCTTCAACTCTCAGAAAGTACTTCCCAACAGTTTCATCCTATTTCATATTTATCTATTCAAAATGTACTTTGTAGGTTTGAAGCTTGGCGTCCTTTACCTTCTCATTACCTTCATAACTGCTAATGAATTTGTCCCACATTTCTTTGGTAGTTTCTAAGTGCATGACTTTTACAAATTTTACTTTTGCAAGCCCACTCAGAATAACATTCATATCCTTAGCATTGAAGCTGAGAGATTTTCATCCTTATTAGAGAGTAAAATTGGCTTTACATAACCAATCTCTACCACATCCTAGACATCTGCACCTAAATACATTATGTAGGTTCTCATCCTAACTTTCCAGAAGGAAACATTCGTTCCATTGAACATGGGGTCCTTATTGATTGAATTTCTTTCATGGCTTGAAATGTTTAAGTTTGTTGATCTACCTTTAGATAAAAGGAACCGACTCTGATACCAATTGTTGGAAAATTGAGAAAGGGGGGTGGGTGGGGGGTGAATCATTTTTTAATATGCTTAAACAATTATGCATCTTTAAACTCTTTACAGAACAATCAATGATGATCAAAATAATGTAGACATGTAAGCAATAGAATATTCAACATCAATCACACATATAAATATACAGAGACATATATTTCTTGAGGAAACCCATAAAGGGAAAAACCTATCTTTTTTGATATGATAAGTAATATTTATTTTTTGTGCATTATCATTCTTATGAGATCCAACTCCTCTTGAGGCTACAACCTCTGTTTTACAAGTAGAAACTTGTTGAGAGAACCAACTCTCTAGTTTCTCTAGAATCCACTATAAGGAAGCACCAACTCCCTAAGTGTTCTAGCACTAATTGGATCGAAGCACCAACTTCCAGAGTGTTCCAACACCAACTACATGGAAGCTCCAACTTCCAGTCACACAAGCACCGACCTGTATAACAAAGAAAAATAGTTCTCCCTTGCACCACCCTGCCACCCTGGTTTTTCTGGCTGCAACCATATGGAAGCTACAACTCCCCATGTTCAAGCACCTACTTGAACCTCTAAGGACACCAGTCCTCCCTAGCACCTCCCTACCACCCTGAAATATAAATCTTTGATTTTCATAAATTTATCACAGTGATACAATATTTATCAATGGCTTACCAGTATCATCATTGTCCTGCTACACTGTTCTTCTCTTCCTGCATCAGTGCCTTCCTGCACGCATCTCTTGCGATTTCTATTCTTCTACCTTTTATGATCTGTGCACCATGTCCATTCTATTCACTATGCCTCTTCTGTTCATTTCAATTGTTGCACACCGCATGCTTCTACTCGTATGAATCACACTCAACTGCAGTCCATATATCTTCTCTGTTCTATATTTTTATATTTTCTGTACACCAAATGCATCGTATGTGCAATGCCTATGCATTCTCTTCATTGCCTCATTGTTCTTCCCTTGTGTTGTTTTCTACATCTCTTCCTCATCACTACATAGCTGACTCACAATCCTCTCTCACTTCTCTGTTATTCATGTTTTTTTCACGTCGAATCCTCTTCCTGATCATCATGGAAATTATTTGAATTCTATAGCCATTATGCTCAGTCTGTTCATCATGAATGGTCATTCACCCTGATATTCTTCTGGAATTACTGGCAGTAAAAGTCTTCGACATTTTTCAATTTGTTGATTGTCTCTATGATTAATCTTCATACCACTGGCAGTTACCTTGAGACTCTTCAACTCTTCTGGCGATCACATTGGTATTCTTCGAATTCTCTGGTAGATGCAATCAACCATTTTCTACAATTCCCATCAGTCTGTCTCTATAAGTTGCTGAGACAACCTCCGCATGATCATGCCTTTGGTGCCTTTTCCCTTCCTGAGAAAAACTTCATAGTCAGTGTTAGCTTTTAGATTAAGCCCCTTTCTGTCACGTGACCAGTGGTTGTGACCACAGGCCTAAATTCAAAAACTATGCTTGTCGAATCCATGGTCCAAGTCTTTCCCTTTGATCGACGACTGCGATCAAATCCTGATTTTGCGTTTCGCGATTTCCTGTTGTGAGTTGCCTTGAAACTCCCAACTCGTGAAGCTCCAAAATGCTTCATATTAGATCAATGGTCAAGATATCTCCCTTTGATCGACGACTGCAATACTTTCGTGACTTCGCATATCGCGAGTTCCTACAACTCTCACCTTTAACTTCTCCAACTCGTGAGTCAAAAAAATGATGATCTCTCGCCACGTGCCCTCTGGATCCAATGACCCAGATCATTTTGTGACTTCACATTTCACGGAGTTAGAGGATGGCTCTTGGTCATTATCCTCTTCATAGTTGTACTGGATCCAATGGTTGTTATTCCTTTTCACTCTAATATGATGGTTGAGGTCTAATATCCTCCTTTGCATGCTCCTCCTGTCTAGAATTTGATGTCACAAACATCGGGTATTTGGGATTGGTGATCCAATGACCATTGTCGCTCCTCCTCCTAAGATTTGGCTTCGTCAAATATCTAAGTGTCAAAGGCCACGACCTTTGATCCTTCTCAATGACTTGATGTATGGGATCACATTTGCACATCTCAGAATGCTATTTCTCCTAAGATTTTCCAAAAGTTACCCTCGGCCCTGCCGCACACTTGCACTCTGCGTGCAACAATGCACGATCTGTGTGAAACTCTACACTATCTCTTCTGAGCTTCTCGAGCTTGCTCATTTGCGTCTTCCCAAAATAATTCTGGTGCTCACCTGGCACATTCTTCCTGTAAACATGCCAACAAGATGTACACAAGGAAGCAACATAAAGAGGATAGTTCAGTCAGGGGGAGTAGCCCCAGATGGAAATATACCTTTTCCATTGATGACAAAGGGGGAGAGATTCATCAGATGCAGAGCATAAAGGCATGGTTCTAGGGGGAGAAATGGTCACAGAGATGCATAGGACAGAGGCATGTTTCCAGGGAAAGCATGAGTGATATGACTTAAGTATTACATGACATAATTTCAGTTTTGCATCAGAGTGTTTCCATCAATGCCAAAGGGGGAGATTGTTGATTAAGGTTGGTTGTCATTGATATCAACCTTTGAAGAAATTCCAGTAGCACAAAGGTTTGGGTAATGGAACCAAGTTTTCTTGATGTAAATATGACTCATTATTGTCTTGTCATGTTTGATAATAAGCAGAAATGGATGAATTCCAAAGTGATCCCCTTATGGTGAAATCCCTCACGGGAAGAGGCTTTGCGGATTGAGTTATCCTAGAAGTATGGTTAGTGAACACATTCTTATTTGTGGAATAATGAGATGAAGGTCAGTGAAACTATCCTATATTGATAGTGTTTTTCATTCCATTTCTGATGGTATCTGGAACGTCACATAACTCCTCACATTTAGAGAGTTATGGCCATGAGAAGTTGGAGAACCTAGGTTTGGGTAATGGACCCAAGTTTGTTTGATTGATAATGGTAAGAGTTTTGATATATTTTAAGGTAATACTATTCTATATGGATATTACATGTCATTCCATTTCTGGTGGTATGTGGAACATCACATAACTCCTCAAAGTTTGATATTTATGGCCTTACGAAGTTGGAGGACCCTCATATGTCATCTAGAAGCCCCAAAAGGTCAAAGTAGTCAAAGTGGTTTAAGAGATTTTAGAAGGTAAATAATAAAGTGAATTCATGAGTGTATTATAATTCAAAGTGAATAAAAATGAATTATTTAAATAATAAATTTAATGGAGAAATTAGAAGTGGGTTAACCCTAAAATAAGGAATAAATTTAATGGAGAGAAATTAGAAGTGGGTTAACCCCAAAAATAAGGAAAGTGGGAAAAAGTGGGACCTGAAGATGTTTTAAGGAAGCTACCTCTTAGAGAGTATAAATAAGAGGCAAGGACATCTCATTTCCCTCAGACAACTTGACATATTGAATATTTATAGGTGTCCTCCATAACCAAATGATTTCTAAAGATGAATTCTAATGGAATGTGAAGAAAAGAAGGTCGTAACTGGAAGGAAGGATAACCATTTTGATGATAATTTCTAAGGTATGTTATTTAAGGTCATCTCACCATTTCTAATAACATTTTTTATAAATGATTCAGAGGGAAATCGCTATATCATCGAGGAAACGTATCCAAGTATTTTGTAAAAAATTCATCTTAGGGGTCATTGTATTTTTGGAGTTACACCTGGAAAAGGGTTTGTGGCTAGTCCAAACTAGTCTAAACATGTGTTTCTCAAAAAATGTCAACTTATTCATAACAGATCCAAATTACATACCTAAAAATGTACTGGTTAGAGTACATTATTTTATTATTCTTTTAATATTTCTACATTCATTCAACAAATATTTTGTATAAGCACTCTACAAGGTCTCTCTAGAATAAGACATAATTCAACAAGGTATGCCATTTTTTCATAAATCATTTCCTCGAGAGGTTCCAAGTAGTGAAACCTGGGAACTACATAAAACATTAATCAATAACATCGTATCGCTTCAAATTTGTATCTGTAATAAATAAAGTTATGATTATTTCAAAGTTAGGGTTGTTGACTAATCCAAACTAATCATGTGAGACTGGGAAGAAATGTTTGATGAAAATGTTGGTCTCCTGTTGTTAAAGTTGTTGAAGTTGGTTTGTAGGTAATGTGATCATATACACCAAGTATATTGCAGTTATAAATCAGATTTGGATGATGAAATTGATGAGGGTTTTGTTTGAGGCACATGTTTTGTACATGTTTGAGACAAGTAGTTGATGAGTCGGTACACACACATGAGGTTTTATAGTTGATGATGTTGGTACATATTGATGAGTCATAGTTGATGCATAGCTGACACATGATTGGTACACACTTGGTATATGGTTGGATGCAATTGTTTATGGTACAAGCTGATTACAAGTTGTTTGGTATAGCTTTGCGTATGACATGTCTCATTTATGGTACATGTTAAGTACATGTTGAGGTACAGTTGATACATGGTTGATGCATGGTCTAGGCTATTGGTACAGGGTTTTACAGCTGGTATATCTCATAGTGATAGTATGGAAATGGTTCCATCATTCTAATTATACACCCGAGTATTGGATTGTGGAAAGGACAAGGGTTGTAGCCACCTTTGTTTGTAGCCAGAGAATTGGACATTCTACTCCATTCCCACTCTACTTCAGGAAGGTTGGATGGGGAAAGAAAAGGGGATTGTATCGAGAACATAGAGGGTCAGGCCCCTTCCAACAGCCGAGCATTGTGGGAGCTTGATCTTCCCTAGGGTTCTATCCCGATAAACCTGCTAGGTAGCTAGAGAGGTAAAGCCGGAGGGCCCATAATGATAATATTGAGGCCACTCAATGTAAGGTGGACTAGGTCCAAAATATATTAAATAAGGCCCACATTGTAACTTCTTAGATATAACAAATGAGTAGTTAGATATAATAAATGCAAGAAGACTTCTAGTTGTCTCCACTTCCGTGAAGATTCCTCCTCTAGGAACAAGTCTTAGATGATGGTAAAAATATATACCCTAGGAATGTTCTTAGGTGATGGTAGAAGTATATAAAGGTGTTCAAGAAATGTAAGGGAAAATGAAGAGAAGTAGTGTATCCTGAGCTGAAGCTCATTAGGAGGATGCCCCCTCAAGAGGCAAGTGAACATGAGGGGATCCCTTCCATAATAGGGATCCATTGTATGGTGCTGCCCCTACCCTCAAGGGTTTGGATATAATAAGAGTGGTTTCTTCTCATATTGCTTTGTGGATCTATAGTGCATTCAATATGTGTGGTGATTATATTTGTATATATACCTGTGTTCCCAACAATTGGTATCAGAGCATTTTCCCTGGCCAAAGAAGGGAAGAATGTTTTTCACGTAAATTTTCTAGGAAAGAAGAAGAGGGTGGTGCACTTCAGGTTCATCCTAAGTTTTACGAGATGAATTTAGAAATAAAAATTGATTATTTGAATTCCTCTCGGAAAAAATACCCAACTTCAAAAAAAACTAAAGGTAAACAAATTATTGGAAGTGAAGTTATGAGCATTTTAAATTCACTTTTCAAATGTATTTCTGAAACATCCACGACGTCAGCCATAATTTATCACTCTATTTTAGTTTTTTCGTGACTACGTGGGAATAATGTAGTTCATAACTTTTTATCTGGGTACTAAATGACTATTTCCTCTCAAACCTCAAAAGAAATTATACAAATAACTCCAAGTATCTGCTAAATTCAAATTGTGTGACACATGGTGTGGCACATTGTATCAAGATTGAATGACCTTACAGATGGCCTCAATGATAGTTTCTATAATATTCAAGATTCATTACAACACGTAAGAGATATTTCTTATAGAGGACATCAAGGATGAATATATTCAATACATATATGCTTGGTATGATTTTGAGGTTGGTTATGATGATTGAAGAGTGATAGTTGCTTGGCTTCAGATGACAACCACTCTATATTTTATTTGATGATTGATACTCCACCCTCCTCGTGAGAGAAATACTCAATGTCTCATCATGAGCTATTTATGATTATCAGTGTCCAACCTAGATATTCTACAATGGTATTGTTCCTTCAGATTCAGTTCCTAATTTCCTGTACTAAGTGTGGATGGATATTCTTATTTGGATCCACATGATAATGTGATTGGGAGCATCATTTTCAGTTTGTTATCGGGTGCCAATATCTTATGTGTGGAGTTCACATGAACACTTGGACATGGGACCCCTCGGCTTACAATGGAGGTTGGACTAATTCAACATGGTGGTTTTGATTTCTTAATGGGACCCTAGTTCTCTAGCCTACTTTATCATTTTGGTCTACACTTATCCATGGGACCATGGTTCTCTAGTCTAATTCAACACTATGGTCCATACTTACCCATGGGACCCTGGTAATGGTTGTACATCAAGCATTGAAAACAACACTTATCTCAAGGGGGGATGGAAATGTTGCAGCTATAGAGGTAGTAAAAGGGGAGGGCCCATATAATGAGTTGGCTTAGTGGGAGGCTATCATTCAATGTAAGGTGGTGGACTAGGTCCACTATATTATTAAATGTTCCACCTATGTAGAAGTTATATATAACAAATGAGTAGTTAGATATAATAAAAGTGGCGGGACTCTTAGGTTATACTTCTATAAGTTTCCTCCTTTATAATGTTCTTATTTGATGGTAGCACTATATAAGGCGTTCAACTCAATGTAAGGACGTGAAGAGAAGTATTGTATGTGGAGTTGAACCTAATTAGGATGATGTCTCCTAAGAGGGGAAGTGAACAGGAGAGGATCCTACTATGGAAGGGATCATCCCCTGTTCACTTTCCTCTTCAAGAGAGGATCCCTTCCTACCTCAAGGGTTTGGATATAATAAAGTGTGGTTTCTTCTATATTTTTTTGTGGATCTATTGTGTATTAAGAATTTGTGGTGATTATATTTGTAGATCTACTCATGTTCTTAACAAAAACTAGGGGGTTGGAGCCTACTTTCAGTTGCAGCTGGAAAACAAAGGAAGTTGTTGCTTCCAATGAATGTAATTCTTCAAGATATATAAGAAAAAGCATTACATGGTTTTCTCCCACTTTGGGTTTCCACATAAAACACTGGTGTACTGTGTATGTGTATGATTGTTCATTTGTTCATTGCTCATTATTGGATGCTAATTCTACATTGATATAACACTTGTATTATTTGGTTTAAAAAAAATTATAATTTCTCTATTATTGATTCACCCCCCCTCTCAGTAATTCAACAACAAGACTTTCCTTTCGTTTTATCCATAACTGTTAAAGCATGCTTGAAAATTTAGTGGGATAAATATTATTGTTATGTATGTCCAAATATCGATGCAGAAGTGGTGGTATTGTCTCCAAGACGTGAATGGAATATGATAGATATGTCTGCGAAATATGAAACCAGAACTTCCAGAAGGATCGAAACCTCCAATTGAACAGGTGTCGACACAAGGTTCCATGGAGAATGCTAAAGATATCTACTTTACAAGTCCGCAAGTGAGTGTATGTTTTCTTGGACCCAACGTGCCTTCACAACGATCGGTGCCACACTCTGGGAGACCTAGTCAACATCAAGAAGAACTTCCACAAAAAATATATTATTGAAAAGTAATGGAAGTGTGAGAAGTTCTCAAAAGTTTATGCAGTGAAATCCAACTATAAATCCCATCTGAAGACCTGTGGAACCATAGGAAATTCATGTGATTGTGGTAGAGTCTTCTCAAGGTGAATATAATATATTGCTTTTCAAATTATCCATTTTTATTTGTTTCAAATTAGTTCAATTACCATCTGACTTGTGAGAGAATTTGAAATTATATTCAATCGTTTACACCGTGGGGCATGAGACTTTATCTTTGAAACCACTATTGGGGTGTTGCGGTGACTTAAACATGGGCACGTACAAATTTTTTATGCACGGTGGTTTGATCATCATCCAATCACTTAAATTTTAAGGGTCTGAGGAATCATATCATCGAGGCACATAAATGCATTTTCTTATTTTGTCAGAATGCCATTTCATAAAATTTACCTGGGGGCAGGATGCCATCGATTTATTTCATAGATTCAGTTCCTAGTTAAGAGTCTAGTTGTCTTTAGTTTGCATGTAACCGTCTCGGTAGAGTCTTTTCCTATATAAGGATGTAATCTGTCTTCATTGAATAATATAGAAGTGAGCATAGCCTCATTGTGTTGCTTGTTTGGCATAGTTTATCTTGGTATCAGAGCCATGGAGAGAGAGCATGGATAGTGTGCAAAAACATTTTTGGAGGGAAAGCTTTGCTAAATCCGCGAGCTTACGAGGAGAGGCATTCCTCCATTGGTTTAAATCGCGTAGAAGATCCGCATCGGTTCGATTTGGAGAATAGCTATGTGAGAGCAGGTCGAGGCTTTGAGTGTGGAGGAAGATATGTGAGAAAATCGAGGCAAGAGAGGTCGCATGATCTTGGAGCACGGCGTAAGGCCGATCCACCATATGCAAGTTTGAATGCATGCGTGAGTTTGATGCAAGTTTGAATGCATGTGTGAGTTTGATGCAATATTGAATGCATGCGTGATTTTCTTGGCATGCATGGTTTTTGAGGATTGCATGAGTTTTAAGAGTGCTGCGACTTCTTCTCTTATGCATGGAAATGAGAAAAGAGATATTTTAAAATCGTGAAGTTTTTTTTTATCAAAGTGAGTTTTATTAATAAATTGGATGCATGCATGTGTATTAAAACAAAAAAAGGGAGGTTTCTTTTAAGGATTTTTTTTTTATATATATAAAGTGGTGTGAGGTTTCTATAGGTGAAGAGGGAGTTACAAGTCTTTTAAATAGTGAAGTGGCTATTTAAAACGGAGGATATTTTGGATATTAAGGTGCATGCATGATTTAAAAGTTGATATATGCATGTGAGGTGGTGTTATGATTTAAAGGTGGATGCATGCATGATTTAATATGAGAACAAAGATAGAGTTGGATCAGTGGATCTGAAGGCAGAGCGATGGACTGCTCAGCACAGGAGACAACTCGACAGAAAGTTTCATATCCTTGGTGATTTACTTGCAGAGAATATCTTGCAGCGATGGCGAATTTGCTGGCAGAGACCTACCTCAATGAAGCCGACAAGTTAGATGGATCGAACTTCATTAACTGGAAATTCAAGATGTAGATGCTCATGGAGGGCTATGGTGTCTGGAATATTGCGAAGGGAACTGAACTAAAACCTGATGCGGCTGCAGGTGCGACAGTAGCACAGATCCAAGACTAGGAGAAGCGCAAAAACAAGGCAAATGTATTGTTGCGCATATCAGTTAAAGATAGCATAATTTCACATATTAGAGACGCTACAAATTCTACTGCAACATGGACAACTCTTAAAGCATTGTATGAAACTAGCAACACAAATCACATTTTGTTCCTGAAAACTAAATTGCTAGGCATTAAGATGGATGGAAATGAATCTGTTAGTTCATTTTTGGAATGCTTTAAAGAGGTGAAAGACAATCTAGTAAGTATAGGGGAAATTGTTTAACTTGTGATCTAGTGACTTTTACCTTAAATGGTATGCTAGAGATTATCATATGTTCATAATAGGTCTTGCGATAGGAGGAGAAACCTCCCTCGTTTGAAGAGTGAGGTATTTTCTACAAGAGGAAGAGAGAGGTCACAGGAATCTAAAGCCTCGGAGTAAAGATTTGGTATTGTGGTCAAATAATATATCTCTGAGAGGGAGATCATGAGTAAGAGACAGAGGCTGGGTTTCTGTGAAGCTGATTCATTCTGAGAAGACAATCCTCCAAATCCAAAGGTATGCAATGGAATTGAGAATAAGAGTCTAAAGAGTTTTATTGTATTCGACTTCGGACATATGGTTAAAGATTATCATAAGAAGAAAAAGTGATAGGGCTAGGAATAAACCTAGAACACATTGAGGTCATTATGAAGAAAAATCTCAAATCAATATCATAGATTATTTATTGCTAGTATTGATATTGATGAACCCTGAATTACAGCTCACGGGATCTTAGGATTTTTGTGTCTAATGCTTCTTTATCTGCTGGGAAGTAATGGATGATTCTAAATACACTTCTTTATGGATTCAGGAGAATCCCGATTACATGCATAACCTTGTAATAAAAATTGGTATGCAAATTTCAAAGAAACTCAGAATGATGCCAGCATATATATCTTGGAGATGACCGCGCTTATCATATAAAGGGATATGGAGACATTCATGTGTTTATCCGAATGATGCTTGTTGCGTCACATTAAGTAATGTAGTGTAATAGGAATAAAAGAAAATTTGATCCTACATATCCACCATTATAGATCAGAACTTGAAGGTTAGATTCTTCAAGAATTGTACATAGTGAAGGATCTGGACCACTTCCAAAAGCTGTTACCCAGCAGGAAGTCAGTAGAATCTATACAAAATTGATATTTTGACCGTCATCATGCAACGGCTTACGCAACTATGCAAAGGATTCTTTTATCAAGGTATAAGGACACATCAATCATCCGATTTATTGTTATTCTGAGGAAAAGAATATAGTTGAAGGACTTATGATGCAAAGAAAGAGAAGGTTTCTTGTGATGGATGTACGTGGGAAGATGCAGGATGGAATTCCCTCTAATCTGATAAGAAAAGAGAGATGTATTAGATCTAGTGCATCTTGATGTTTGTGGGCCTATGTGGACTAGGTCTTTAGGAGGTGCATTTTCATTTCTATTATTTATTGAGTTACATAGAGATACATGGGTTTACTTCCTTAGATGAGAAAGTGATTTTTCAGATGCTTTAAAGAGATTGAGGAACCATAGGTGGAAGCGGTGGAAAATCCATCAAAATCCTTCCTTCAGATCAAGGGAGAATATAAATCAAGGGAATTCAAGAAATATTGCAAAGATAATGGAATGGTACAACAGTTTACAATACCTCACACTCCAAAGAAAATAGAATTATTTGAAGGAAAATGGGAGCCTACGGTAGAGTGTACTGCAATTATGATGAAAGGTAAGAATCTCTGAAATACATTTTGGGCTGAAGCAATAAATACTGCAGTTTATTTAAGAATAGAAGTCCAACAAGGTGTCTTGATAATGTTATTCCTTTAGAGGCCTTGTATACGATTAAAACCTCTGTTAATGATTTGAAAGTATTATTTGGGTGTAAAAGGATTTTCTCATATTCAAAGGTAGGAGGAGGAAATTGGATGTAAAGCCATTGATGTATTTTCATTGGGTACTGTTATGAATTTAAAACATACAAACTGTTTGATCCTTCTACTCATAAAGTATTTACAAGTAGAGATGTACTTTTCCATGAGCAAAAAAGTAGGAAATCATGACGACCATAGCAGTCATGAGGAATGTGAGACTTCTTAATAGAAGGAGTTAAAGAAGAGAAATGGCCCACACAACAACAACCATCCTCATAGCTACTGACAGTGCTTAATATGACAAGAAGAAGGACTCAATGATATGGACAATTCAAACAATCACAATTCACCTAGAGGCAAAGATAGATATTCACAAAGTGGGAAGGAAGATAATTAGTTGAGAGAAGATCTTCAAGATAGATTCGACTTCCTGAGAGGTATAAGACTATGCCCTAGTAGTATCATTTCAAATGTCCTTAGAACCCATGAATTTTTATATATAAGATCTAATAGACATGATGAATGCTTAAAAGTGTGGAGGAAGAATATAAGATCCTATAATGAAAAAAAATACTTAGGAATTGACTAAATTGCACAGACATAAGAAGCCCATTGGATGCAAATTGGATATACAAAGCCAAGTTTAAATCGGATGGTAGTATATAGATAAATGTCAAGGAGGGCTAGATTGGTGGCAAAGAATTTATTGAAACAAAAGTGTGATTATCTTTGAAACATTTGCACTAGTAGATAAATTGAATACTATTCGAATGTTAATTGCTTTAGCTATGAGAAGTACCGATGGAAGTTTATAGGTTAGATGTTAAATCTGCATTTTGAATGGTGAGTTAAAGGGAAGAGGAGTTTACCTTACTCAACCCTAAAGGTTTGTTGAGGGAAAGAACACTTAGTGTATAAGTTAAAGCATTGTATGGACTAAAACAAACACCTAGGTCATGGTATGAGAGATAGACTGGCCCTGCTTTTTCAACAGGGTTTTACGAGGAGAAAAGTGATCCAAATCGTATACCAAATTTGATGAGCAGTATATATAGTATTGAGATTTCATTATATGTTGATGATTTAATAATTATAGGAAATGCAAAGAAGTTAATTGATAAAATCAAGGGAAGGAGGAGTTATCAAAGGTATTTGAAAGAATGAAAGATCTTGGTGAATTACATTACTACCTAAGTCTTGAAGTCTGGAGAAATGCGAATGAACTTTTTGTTTGTCAGAGTAAGTATATCTGAAAAGTACTTAAGAGATTTAAAATGGATGAGTGTAAGTCTTCTATTGTTCCCATGCATCATAATGTGAATCTTTCTTATGATGATGGTTCGAAAGAATTAAGATATACTTGCTGTGTATGAACAAATGGAGTGGAGTAAATTGGAATTATCTCACACCACAGCAGGACTGATATTTCATATTATGCCAGGTATTGTTAAGTCCTGCGGTTCAGCCCGGAGAAACCTCATGAAATCCTTTGGAATGCAGCAAAGGCAATACTCAAGTGTCTAAAAGGTACACTTGATTATGGTATTAAATATAAGTCATCATTATTTAGGTTGATAGGTTATTGGGTATCTAAAAGGTACACTTGATTATGGTATTAAATATACTGATGCATCTGATGTTGAGTTGATAGGTTATTCAGATTCTGATTGGGCTGGCAATCTGGATGATCAAAGATCAACCACTGGATATGCGTTCAACATTGGATCCAGGGTTGTTTCATGGAGCAATAAAAAGAAGCCTACTGTATCTTTGTCTTCTACTGAAGCAGAATATAAAGCCTTGTGTGCAACAACTTGTGAAGTTTCTTGGTTAAGAAGACTTCTTCAAGATGTTGGAGAAGAACGAAAGGAACCTACGATGATCATATGTGATAATCAAAGTTCAATCAATATCGCGAAGAATCCGATTTTTCATGCAAGGACAAAGCATGTTGAAGCTCAGTCTCATTTAGTTCGAGAAAAGTTGCAGTCAAATGAAATAACTATTGTGTATTGTAATACTAGTGAAAATGCTACTGATATTTTCACTAAGCCTCTTGGAAAGATTAAGTTTGAAATGTTTAGGGAGATGTTAGGTGTAGAGGTCAATCCATTCTCCATTAAGGGGGAGACTTGGAAATAATGGAGAAAGTGTCAGTTGTAAGCGCCAATTGTAAGCACCAGTTATAAGCTTCAGCTGTGAGAGTCAGTTGTAGGCATGTTAAGAGTCAGTTCTTAGTTAAGAGTCTAATTGTCTTTGGTTTGCATGTAACCAACTCGATAGAGTATTTTCTTATATAAGGATATAATCCGTCTTCATTGAATAATACAGAAGTGAGCATAGCCTCACTGTGTTGTTTGTTTGGCATATTTTATCTATTTATCCATTGTTTCAACCTAAAGACACAGGAACAATGACTCTATTCCTCAACCCCCTTTTCTTTCTTAATTTCCCATCCTGATAAGCCACATGAGCACTCTATCATCTCGCAACACCATGTTATAACAAGTGAATTTACCACCAGTTGAAGACCAGGTTCACGTAGGAGAAACTGATAGTCCCCAAGTCAATCATGCTTTCTCCATCCACAATAAGTGCATCATGTAGGTGAGGAAAATTCCTCACTCTGATCATTTTAAGTTTCAAGTTCGATAGAATTCTCATCGGGGGTCCAAAAATATCTTCACGATATTAATAACTAACACTGCATAATGGAAAATAGAATAATAAAAAACAAAGTATTATCACACTAAAATTTAATAATTATATTATATAACAAAAATATATGATTTAAGAAAAACTTTTCTCCAATTTCAAATTTGTTGTTTAAACAGTAACAAACATAATGTTATTTAATGATATCGTTATTTTTTTAACACCCTCATGACCTTTAAAAGGATTGAACTCTGCCATTTTCTGCGACAGGTTCAAATTTAGTATTTACCCTTTTGGTGTAGTTATTTTCACATTTGTTGTTGTAGTTGCTACCCTTTCTTTCGATTTAGTTTATAAATAAGAAGAGATTACATTTCTTCACGCATATTTTACCCTTGCAAATATTTTCAAATATTTGATCTTAAAGATGAATTCTATAGTGATTTCGCAATGCAAACGAGTAGATTGGCACATTCTTGCTTATTTTTTGTAGAATGGTGGCAGGGGCATGCAACACAGATCATATATATGGAAAGTTCATATAATTGATGACGTGTGGTCTAATATGCAAGATAATTAATAAAGTGACCATCGCGAGTGTGACATCATCCTACCTGCTTGTTTGACATATCTAGAGGAGAAGCCATTGCGCATTATAGCACACCATCTTCAATACCACCTCTTCATCGTGTGCGGTGTATAAATCCAAACCATTTACCATTTATCGAAAACAGCTCACATTCAAGTTAATAATGACATATTTATATTGGCATTGGCTAAACGTTCTACCTTTTGGATTTTTTGGGTGGAATCTGACAATGTAAATCTGGACAAAATCGCTATTTTATGTTGTTTAAATTGCATTTCTGAATGCATAAATGGATTCAGCTTACTGAAAAACCCCTAAGTCACTTGGACTATACAAACTTAGCCATTCAAATATACAGATCCAACTATTCCTCACCAGATTTCAGGCAAAATCAAATGGAAAAAGTTGCCAAAAAACAACGAAAAGGTAGAACGTTTAGACTACTCTTATTTATATTTCTATTAATACTCACGTAAACCAACACATTAAATACAAACCCCAAATAAGAGCGAATCCACCCTCTGAAAAGTCAAAACAATACATGTTTTTGTTTCGTGACGTGTCTTCTATACAATATATATTATGTATGTCTTATATACAATACAATATGTTAATTGTGATATACAACATCATTAGTTGTGATGTTTGGGTTATGGTTATCTCTTTGGAGAGAAATTCATTTAGTTAGAGGAAAATAGGCCCACATATTGTTGGAGATTGTCATACCAAATGAGAGGAGGTTTAATTGGGACTCGCCATCGAGATATTCTCTCTCAGGTTGGCATGGGGCGTTTCTTTTGCATCGACAAAATGGTGCTAGAAGGAGGGCTTGAACCTCAAGATGAGCTTGTGGAGTATTTCTTGTTAATTGTTTTATTATTATTATTAATGGCTCCTTCCCAAATCGCTTTATGGAGATGTATTTTTGGTTATGTGCCTCGTACCACTTTTAAACATATAGTTAATCTTTTCTCAAAAGTTAAATTGGATGGCGAGGCAAATAGATTTGCATCTAAAAATATAATTTATTTCTATCTATTTTTTTTTCTCATAATGTTATTCATGAAGGTGTCATATTCAAGTTGTTCACTCTTACTTTTGAAGTTTGAGTTAAAAGTTGGTGTGAGAATTTCCCAGTCGCCTCTATTCACACATGGGGACAATTTGTGCATGAAGTTTTGCATGCTTTTGAGAATTATTTTTATGATAAATTGTGTGAGGAAATATTAGAGCTTAACAAAGAAAAACATGAATCTTTAGAAGACTTTTATTTAAGTCTTATGCGTCTTTTATATAGATTTCATTTGAATGATGTGACCTATTTTAGTGAATGGCTTCTACATTTATTTTATCCTTCTAATAAACAATATCAATTAGTGAATGAATAATATAAAAAAATCCTTAATGATGGTTTACAAGTTGATTTGGATTCACAAGAAGATGTTGAGGATATTAATGATTTGGTTGGACAATGTATGTTTGGATATTTCTTCTCTATGGGGGAGATATATAAGAGAAAACATATTTTTTTCAAAGAAGCATATGTATCCTCCCACCATTCCATTCCTTCATTATTTCCTAGTGATGAAAAAGAATCCTCTTGTGTAGTAAATTTGAGTTTATAGTTTTTTATAGCTGACATAGAGGTAGGATCTCATGTTGACAATGAGATACCTCGGGTTAAACCGATGGTTATGGAAGGTTATCATTTTACTATTTTATCTTTTCCACCACAATAAATGGAGGAAACTACGAAGAAATATGAATAACGTTTTCATGTGCTTGAAAATAAAAAAATCTACCTCATGAATGGATCATGATTGTGGTGTAGAACACTTTTCTCCTAGTTTGACAGAATATCTTCAAGAATAACTTATTGGAGACACCACCTGAATTCATCTTGTTGAGTGTCTCCCCGAGACCATTGTTGAACCCTCTTGTTCTCAAAATTCTTGTTATTTTATCTTATATTTATCTAATAACAATGAACATCAATGTGTCTTGGATCGTGTTTTTTCTTCATATTTTCAGTGGATCAAGATGGGAATTCTTATCAATCAATTGGGAAGGAAAATTTGAACACACAAAACATGACACCTCCTTTATAAATAAGGAAATCAGAATTAATTCTGGTTGATCTTAGTTGTTGTACTATTACAACTTCTCCTAGTTCAACTGAGCAAGATCAAGAAGGATTTTGTATAGTTACCAAATTATTTATCGAGCCTTCTTACATTGAAAAAGTTTCTCCTGTCTACTAAACATGAGTATGTCTTAGAAGATATTTCAAGTTTACAGATTTTAAAGAAGAAAAATAACCATGCTAATCATCTAATTCAAGGAAAGAAATAAACACCCAATGCATAACATTTTGAGTAAAACAATTTACACCTTGCTTAGAAGAGGAGAATAGTGTTGCAAAATAAGGCTTTATTGTGAAAGAATTCATACTATTGAGCCTACCAATTCTGTAATGTCCCTTTCCAAATTGGAGCTCTAGAGAGGAGGCTTAATGGTCTAAACCACCCCATTAGACTATAGCCAGGTCCAAAGAGGGGTAAACAGGGTTACTAGAGGTCACTCTAGTTACAGGTGTTATAATCAGGAAGTGACATTGAACTAAAAAGGGTTAAAAGTGCTTTTAAGTCATTATGAGCTAAAAATAGAAGTCAACAGTGAATTAGGGTTTCAGCAGTGATTTAGGGTTTTGGAAGTCAATAGTGAATTAGGGTTTCATCATGATTTAGGGTTTTGGAAAGCTATAAAGGAAGGGTCAGCGGCCTAATTCATCATTATGCAGATTATGACTTGTCATTGAGGAGAAGAGGCGCATCTCAGGAGAGATAGTTCAGTGTATTCTAGGAGGAAGACACAAGTTGGTTGATTTCAGTGTTGAAAGACACACCCTAGTCACCGGGAAGATCATCCAGGTATTCCATCATTCTTCATTAATTCTGTAGTGCTCCCGTATTCCAGGTATTATCTTTTAGTTGCTTATTTGTATTCCGGATAAGATCCTTTTGTCTTTTGATCTAGCCCAGTGTTGTTATTTTATTCAGTCGCAGTTGCTTATTTGTATTCCAACTAAGATCCTTTGTCTGTTGATCTAGTCGAGTATTGCCAGTTTATTCAACCGCATTCAACCATTTTGTAATCCACATAGATATCATAATACAAACTTTGCAGTCCTTTGTCGCGTTTATTATTTGTATGATCATTTATATGATGTAAACCTTTGATCCTACACACACATTAGAAACATTTCCTAGACTAGCCAAGTTAGGAACATTACAAATTCACAATCAAAACCAATCATGAATGTGCCTAAGGAAGAAGAGATACCATTCAAAGAGACACATATTGAAATTTTCTCTTTCTAGGGAGGAAATTCATTCTCTTATGTCTTCTACTTTCTATTATTTGTACCTCGATATTTTTGATGGTTTTATTTTTCATGACACTATTCAAGATCCTTTTCAAACTCATTTTACATGTCCAAATTTTGATAACGTATAATGTATTTATAATGTACATATTGAAGAAGGAGAGGATGGAACCCCTTCCCAGGAATCTTGTAGTTTTTTTTCTTATCACCCTTTCACTTGTGAAGGAGAGGGTGATGTTATAAATATGTTTTTGAATGAGTCTTGCTATTGTAGTAACCAAATGATGTATATTGAGACTAATATATGTAATGAAAAACCAATGATAGTGGTTTCCACCTATGCATTGATCATATATTTTCAATAATGGTAAGAAACTCCAAGTTCACATCATTTAATCATAATATCCCATTTCAAGTTGTTGGTTATATGAAATATGAGCCTAGAGAGATGTTCCAAGACAATGAGGCAGTTTGGTTTCGACCGATGGTTATGTCAGGTTCTCATTATTTTGACTTATCTTCCAGAATTGATGATAACATCAACACTAACACTCTCTCACAAGGTACATTCCATGGATATTTCATACATGATTCTCTAAATGTATGCCACATTCCCATGAACTTGCTCCATGAATTTTATGAGAGTCATTGCATATTTTATGATAGAATTGAAATTTGAGGCAGGGTTAGAGGGATATTACTTAGCTATATTTCCCATGAATAATAACTATGACATATTTGGTATGATGGATAGAGGCTTGCATAATTTAAGTTTTCCTATTTTTAGTCTATTGCTACTTCAAGTTCTGCTACTAATTTTTTATCAACATGTAATTGTAGGTTTGGAGTTACATGGATGGCTACATTGCCATTATGATTTCACATAGTTCATTTTCAGTGAGTGTAGCATAGTATAGGAGTAAGCTAGATTAGGCTAGTTTCTTTTCTTTGCATAATTGTTTACTTTAGTTTTGATTTATGATTTTCAATAAATTTGGTTGTAAGTAAACAACCATCCTTATGGGAAAGGATTCATGTTTCTCTTATTCAAGATGTACTCAATGTATAAATCCTTCATGACTTATATGTAATAGATTACAACTATAGATTTATTTTTTTAGTCGGTTATGTTAATCTAGTTTTGGTTTCTAGTCTCTTTCTAGTTTTCTCTTTGTCTTTGTAATTTAATAAAATACTTGTTTGTTGAAAAGTAAAGGAGAATTTATTGTATGAGATGAAGGACTTGCATGCTGATATTTTCCCCTAAGAGAAACATTTAGTTGTTGTACTCCCAAATCTTGTTAATTGTATATTTGGATTAATTTTCAAATCATTGTACATACCATGAAATTCATGATTTTATTGTAGTAATCCTTTCACGAATGGCCTATCATTTTATGAATTAATTGTAAAGAATTAAAAAAAAAAATGACACACTCAACAACTTCTCCTTGACAGCAATCACTTAAAGATTTCCCATTTTATTTTTGTATGATTAATTGAATTCTCGTTAGGAAAAATATTATTTAAGTGGGCTTTCCTTTGGGTTTTGATTCTCCTATCTTGTACACAGTGATTATAATTTTTTAGTGTTAAAAATACATTCATCTTAAATTAGGTTGACTTGAATTCCTTTTGATGTTCATTTTATCACAAGGTTTGGAGTTATGCAGATTTTTTCTTTTGTTGTTTGCCCATTGAGTGTGCTCTTATATTACTTTCAACCAACAAGTTTGTAGTATGGAACTAGCACAATGAAACGTAGATAAGTTTTCTTTTTGAGATTTTAATTTATTTGATCAATTTTAGTTTTAGTTTCTTTTGCGCTGGTAAATAACATTACTTTCAATTGAGTCGGGTTTTCCTATCAAGATGGAACCTTTCTTAATATGATTTTCTTCTTGTATACAATAAGTATGTTCTAGATACTAGGAAAAAACATTCTTCCCTGTTGATTGGAAATATGTTTGACAATTACTAACAAAGTTCCTCCATAAATGTTTTCTTGGGATATCCTTGAGAGAATTTTTGGGAATCAATAATTTTAATCACAAATTAATTGGTTGACTAAAGACTTAATCCTAGTCCTTCTAATCAATGAGGATTTCGTACTTGGTCTTTACCACAACTTTGTTGGGAAACATCTTTCATCCTATGAAATTGTTGATCCCGAGTCACTTTTGTTACACTCTTTACTAATATGATTATTACCATGGAATAATATTGTACTCCTATTTCAACACATAAGAATTTTTAAATTATTAAGAAACTTAGAGTTAAAAATTATCCTTATTAACAATGAGTTTGCGAATATCTTGGATGTAACAGACCCACTATAATCCTCATTTTAATTTATGCATAATGTAGATATCAATATGGCTATGGCCAAGTGATGTAATATGCAAATTGCATTTATGATATTAATAAATATAATGTGCTAATAACTGTTGGGAATATGGATAGAGATTGGGCTAATTTATCCACAAGAGAGAGAATGTCTAAAAATTTCTATGAGTGTCCAAGAGGGGTCTAAGGAGGAAACTAATTATGGGTATTAATTCAACCCATATTTTTTTAATTTTATTATCATTGGGGATAACTTCTAAATATTTATTGAGTGTATGAGAACCTAATCATTAAACTCATGTAAGAGGGTGCATGTGAGAGTTACGTCCCATGGTTATTGGGGACCATGGGGTTGAGTACAATCAGTTCGGGGAAGAGTGTTGTAGTGTCCCCACGATTGAGCCCTTTGTAAGTCTGATGTATGAAATGAGTTGTAAATATGTGTTATAGGCTGGTGAGCCAAGTTTGTATAAGCCGATGGGTTTATGTCATTGTTAGGCTAGAGA
>SNQJ01S0025893.1:69458-94514 GCA_010110895.2 Picea sitchensis
GTTGTTTTATTTATGTCATATTTATTCCATTAGTTGTAATTATACCTCCTAATATCCTATATATACCAAGGAGACATTTTCATTTGGAATCATCTTGTACTTGAACATTTAAGTGGTTCATAACATCCTCTTTCTCTAAGCCTGTCACAGACCGAAGTGCTCTGTTGACTACTTCTCTTATTCCAACTTGCTCCACGAGCAACTGCTCTTTCTCCTGCTGGATATGTGCTCCATCTTCTTCAAACTTAGTTTGGAAGGAAACCTTCTTCTACTGTGCAATTCGAGGTTTATCTACCATTTCCTCTTGTGCTTGATTTAGGGCCACTGTGGCATGTTCTTTCTCTTCTTGCGCTCAACGAAGGCGGGCTTTGGTCGCATCATCTAGTCTGCAGAGTTGGGCAGACTCATCTCCCAACTTTGTTTCTTCTGAGGGCAGGGGCACAATGGATACTGCGTGGCTGGAGTGAAGGGCCTGTTGTACCCCTCTCAGCTCTGTCGTGATTCTGTCATACAAGGCTTCTTGCTTGGCTTGGACATCACTCTCTCTTCCATAAGGTCAATTAGAACTTCTTCGATGAATTTCTCTGCGATGCTGAGATCGTCCGACATACACACTCAGATCGGATAACTGAGGTGGATGAATGAATGCTCAAAGAAATGGAACATGTGTCAATCTCAATAAACACAATGTGGTAGCAATGAGTTCTCTTGTTGGCTCAGATACAATTCGCAAAAGTGTTCTCAGTGTAACAGTTGACGAAATAAGTAGACAACGATGTAACAAATCTTCTCCAATGGACAAGAGGCCTTCATCAATGTAGTTATGTCTGTTACAGCGTGGTCCCAATGGTCTGGTGGAGAGATTTTTGGTCATAACTGTTGTTCTAACCATTAGGGGCTTCGACCTAACGGTTATAATGCTTTCAACGACTATATTTCTCCACCATGGCGAAGTGCCATGTTGTGCTATTCTGATATCTCGACGAAGTTCCAGTTTTTCAAACCTTCCTCCTGCGAAGTTCCCTCGGGAACCTCTTGCAGATTTTCTAGATTCGCTTTCATCTTACTGAGCTTTCTAGCCTTTTTCCCTGTGATATGCGTTACTGGGTTCCTCTTCCCATTCTGATTCTTATCTCCTCTTGGCATGGTAACTTCGCGTTGTTGAGATTCTTTCGCAGGGTTCAAGGGAAATACTTCTTCTCTTTCTAGGGTAGGTGCTCCATTCTTCTGTGAATCTTCTTGTGTTTATTCAACTTTGACATCCAAGTTTTTGTTTCTGAACAACTTCAATCTCTTCTCCTATTTTTCAATCAAGTGCACTATCCTACTAGTCATGAAATCTTTTAATTATTGCTTCTTCTGTTCTAATACTTCCTCTTCTTTTCTTCTAGTTTAATCTTTCTCAATCCAAGTTTTTCCTAGTAACATAGAAAATAGGATGTTTCCCTCAATAAATTTAACAACCTCAAAATATTCCTTTCTCGAAGTTCCATGAGAACTCATAGATATCTGAGTAAGTCTTCCACATAGGGTTATCAACTTTCCTATGAATAATCCTATCCCTCCTAATGAAGGAATCATAGCAGACTTTCCTAAAATTTCCCAAGTTCTTTTTTTCATATTATTCACCTGTGTTTCATCATCTAGAACATAGTCTATGTCGAAGTCTCCTATTATTGTTTCTGTGCATTCCTTTTCTTTGAATATCTTTGATAAGTCGATATTTCGGTGATCATTTAGGGTTTCTTTCATTTGTAGCAATACATTCTCTGATTCTTTCTGGGGTTCTGCCATGGTTTTAGTTTCTTGATCTTCCTCAGGGTTTTCTTGTCTCATATTCATTCTTTCAACCTTAGAAATCATTCTAGGGAAATCCAAAACTTTGTGATCCATAGCTTGACAATAAAGAAAGCTAGGTCTTCTACCAGGGCATTCCTTAGCAAGATGTCCAGGTCTTATGCAATTATAACAAATATTTAACCTTCTTTTTCTTTGAAATGATCCTCGGCCTTTCATGTATTGCGCATTGGTATCATAGTAGCTAACCTGCAAAAAATTCTTTCTGGGTTTCTGCATCCATTTGTTACTCCAAATATTATTTCTATGCATAGGAATAACATATGTTTCATTATTTCTATCAGATCTACTCATATCAAACCTTCTTTCATCTAGTTGTGCCCTATTTTTCAAGATAGGACAAAATTTATCAGACATACCTAGATCCATACTTTTGAAACAAAAATTTCCACTTATCTTTCCTTTTTCAATCAAAACTTTTCACTATTCTTACCTTTAACAAAGCACAAAGCCTTCAGATCTTACCTTTTTTCTTCTAATTTGAATTCTCTTCTTAGCACAGAGCTTCACAAGTCAAGTAGAATACTGCGCACTAGGGCAATAGATCTACGCACAGAGCTTTCTCTTTTTCTTTACTTCAGTTTCCAACAATGACACTTTCAGGTCTTGGCAACATAACCATTTGTTGGCACAGGGGCAAACCCAGGGTTCAACGCTCAAGAGCGCACCAACAAAACCCTAACTACCGACCCTTTCGGCAACACCTGCGAAGCAGATGACGTCTCACCTGAGGTAGAGGCAGGGTGGTTATAGGACTCATATGTCTGCAACCTTAGCTGGTACACCGATCTGTGATTACAACTCTTTAAAAAATCACTTAACAGTTACAGTTCATCAATATTTAACCAATATCTACTTTGCAGATAAAACCCTAATTATAGAGCATCGCAGTTTTCACCTAGATCTAGCATATTCAAGCACTAAGCACATTCACATAGGTTATATCTAGCATTTATCCATATTATTAAGCACAAAGCATTAACAGATCTATCTATCATTCATCTATATCCAAAAACTTAAGCAAGTAAACACATAAACACATCAATACATCACACAAAGCATAGAAACAGAGGATATACATGGTTCACCCCCAGCTTGGGGCTACGTCCACCAACTCTTTGTCTATTTTATTATCTTTTGTCAATCAGCTACATGCATAGAGCCAGAAGATCCTACTCAGCATAGGACAGGAGATCTGCGCGCACCTCACCAGATCCTCCTTCCCCAAGGTAGGTTACAACACAAAGCTTATACTCAATCTCTTACAGTCACTTTCACTTACCCTTGCAAGTCTCACACAACATGCATAAAGTATGTACACTATCACTTGCACTTAGCACTTGGTATCACACACTTGTGCCTTTGCACTTAGCATACATACACCCCCTTACTTACATCACCTAGATTTCTATTTATACATTACAAAAGAGGCCTAAATATGTGTAAACCCATGGGCCGACATCCCCATACCTGTTACATAAGCCCAAAAACCAAAAATCCCTAAAAAGGGGCTGAGATCCCGCGATCTCCACTTCGACTTGCGGTCCTCCTTCGACAGCCTGTCGAAGTCCCAAAAGTAGGTTTTACATGACCAAGGATCCTCAAAACTTGGTCAAGGGACAACATTCCCCCATGTTAGGGTTTCAAGGTGCCTATGGACAAGGGTTTTCCATGTGCCATATATATATGATATACATGTTGGTTCTAACAATAGTATTTGGCCCAATATCTCAGGGAACTGACTAAGGAGGCTCAATCGTACCCTAGTTGTACTACTCGATTACCCAAGTATGAGAGAGTATCTTCCTGAGTGATGTTTTCAGTGGCACTATAGCAGTCAGGCGACTGATCTGTTGATCTAGGGTTGGTTTCAGGAGACCTAGGGGACTCTCGATATACCTACAAGTATGTGGGAGTGATGGTTGTGTACAAATTGTGTCTGATGTGGTACTACTTGAGGGGTAACAACGGGGGTTACAGAGGTTTCCAACGAGGGAGAAACTTTGGTTTCTAGGAAACCCCATGAGATCGTCTATATCGCCTATGTGTAGTCTTCCCCACCGTGGTTTTACCTATTGAGAAATGTATCTCTATGATTTTAAGACATCGACAGTACACGTCTCTAGCTTAGAAAAAAATTGAACCCACAATTCCTACCAAGGAAAGTGCTCCGATACCACTTGTAAGGTATCATGTGTAATATAATATGTAGATACATAAATATTTAGTAAATATCATTGAAACAAAAAATATGAGAAGAGTTACACGAGAAATAATACATTTATTCAAAGAAAACAATGTTCACTTGCCTCTTCGAGGGGGAAGCCTCCAACAGAGGAGAGCGCTATTACAATAATTCTCAAGACCAACGTTCTCATGCCTCCTACTCTTATTTATACTAATTTTATCTTCTAAAGAACATTCTAGAAGAATATATTTCTAGAAGAAGAAGGTTCTATTAGATCTTCTTACATTGACTTGTTCACATTTATTAAATAAGTCTTACTAATTAATGTCGATCTTTATTACAAGGAAAATATACTTATGCCTTATTAACTAAGGTCGACCTTTATTACATCAAAAATATATTATTCTATCTACGTAAGGGGTTAGGTCCCTAACAATGAATGACTCTTATTACAGAATAGAAAAATACAAACTCTCTCATCTTACTACTTTTGATCTCCAAGAATAACAAATAAATCAAAATGCAAAATTTGCATTACTTAAATATAGAGCTAAAATAGATTTACCCTAACTTTTATTTTTATATATATCTTAATGTTTAATATTTTTCTTTTTAAATTATATTATATTACTAATTGTTAATTTTGATTTATAAAATCATAGGTTGAAAATTATTAAATGTTAAATTGTAATCGTATTTTATAACTATGAGACAAGTTCCATTTTATTATTATAAGAAAATTCCATCTAATAGAGACCCCCTCAATATATTGTGGAATTATTAAAAACTTGGATCGACACATGGATTATGAATTGGCTAAAAAACGAATCTCACTAACATATGAAAAAGCTCCAAGAGAAAATGTCAAAGATGAACAAGGTCAAACACATGGAGTCACATAAAGTAAAGCAAGCTTCCTTCTTCTTGAGAATATACATATACCGTGTTAGTAAGATATTTCTCTTGTGTTGCTTGCATAAGTATAAACCATTAAAATACGTATAGTGCTTAAGTTAAAGTAAAGTGATCGTGCTCCTATGATTTTCCCCGTTTGTAAAAAGTGGTTATAAAGTACTAAACTTTTCTCCATGCTCACACATGGTGTTGTATCATTTCCATTCCTATTCCCATAATCTTCTTTGGCTTCATATATTGGCTCGCAAAGAAGTGTAGGTTGTTCAAGGGGTATTATTTAATTTTAAATGAAAGGAATAAGTCATATTTGGAATAAATTTGATAGGCATTCCTACTCTTTAATCAATTTTTTTATAACGAGTTTATTTTATAAAATTGTACTTCTATGATGTTTTATATTTATGTTTTTTTATCTTTTAAATATTATGTATTAGTTAATTTTTGTTGTGAATACAAGAACAACTTTTGTTGTGAATTAAAAAATATAGAAGGGAAAATCCAAACCATGAAGAAACTCTAAAACCCACTAACAACATAAATTGATAACAATCACGATAGAACTTGTTGTTATTAGCAATGTCATGATTCTATTATAACAACAATTATTTAATACATTTGTTTAGGTACATTTCCAACCATTAAATAGTAGCGTGACAAATAATCAACAATCAAGAATGTGACACCACGACTAGATTTCAAATCACAAGGTAGTAGCACAAGTAGAACCTTCAACAATTAGGATAAGCTATGTTGTCTTACTCTTTAATGATGGCTTGTTTTTCTTTTAAATTTTAATATCCTCTATTACCAACACTAAAAAAAACTACATAAAAATTCTCAAAATCTACTCACTAAAGAAACTTCATAAAAAATCTTATTTTACTAGACAAACAATAAGAGTCACTTATTTTATTTCTATTGGACAACAAAACAATCCTTTATATAAGTACTCTTTCTACCTGAATCTCAACCTTGAAACTTCAAGCTTTAGATCGAGTATGCAAAGTCTTGAATTGCAATTTGCATGATGTGAGTTAGAATAAAAAATTGTTTTTTCTAACACACCCAAAACCCATTATGAACATAGTAATACATATCTCATAAAGACTTGTTCTTAATATAGTTTGTGCATATCTCATAGTATCATTTTGATTGCTCAAGAACATAGTCTATACTTATCTCAAGTCTCATCTCCAAATCCAAATCTTGTAGAATAAGAGTGTCAACTCATGCCAGTGTTAGATTGTTTAAGAATATAGTTTGTGCATATGTCATAGTATCATTTCGATTTCTCAAGAACATAGTCTATACTTATCTCAAGTCTCATCTCCAAATCTTGTAGAATAAGAGTGTCAACTCATGCCATTGTTAAATTGTTTTATTTTTCATTTTCTGCAGTTGTATTTGGAAATGCTTACCATTTGTATCTAAACCACTTACCTCTTTGCATTCAATAGCTTCCACCATTTCCTTCTTTGTCTCCGTAATTCACAACCAATGTGTCGAGCTGAACGTTGTACAACCACGACAAACGCGCTTTCGTGCACGTGGCCCGGATGTACTACGCTATTCATCTGAGCTATTCACTATCACGAGATAGAAGATCTAAAAAGAAACATTCGAAGATGCATGGTTTGAGATTTTCTCTCAGATTTTTCTGTGATGTTACTAGTAGAGAACTGTTGTTCCCAGGTCTTCAAAACAAAATAGTACAATTGTGCGGCCGGTTCCCTGGTATTGCACTTCATGAATCCGATCGTATGTTTTTTTCTTAAATGTTTTGTATTCAAGCGAGAGCGTTACTGTATGGCTTTCCGTGTATTTTTTTTTTTTAAATCTTTTGTATTCAAGCTAGAAAGCAGTGTGACTATATGACTTTCCTTGTGTTTTTTATATAAATCTTTCGTATTCAAGCGAGAAAGCAGTGTGACTGTATGGCTCTCTGGAAAGCAATGGAAGCGAATAAGAGTGCAGTTTCAATCACTGTTTCTGACTTTATATAAGCCAACCGTATGTACATCTTTGAAACTGGAAGTAAATAAAGAAAATGAAACATATATAACTACGTCGAATGCATTAGTATTTTTTAAATCTTATACACTGCAGATTTTTAATTAAACTATTGATTCATCTGGAAGTCTTCAATAGGTATAGCCTCTAGGTATAAGAAAAACATGGTGTATAAAAACCAGAAAAATTTGAGGTGTTATACTTTGTGTTTTATTAAGTTGAAAGGTTTACACTTTTTGGAAATGGCCAGATTTAATGGCATTTTAATTACATATAGGTTTTTAATGGACACTATTTGATATTTGATATGGTTCGAATATTTTTCTTGGTCAGAGTTGCGATTTCAATCATTAACTTCCTTGCATGACAAAATATATTTTAATTACATATAAGTTTTTAATGAACACTATTTGATATTTGATATGGTTCGAATATTTTTCTTGGTCAAAGTTGCGATTCCAACCATTAACTTCCTTGTATGACAAAATATATTTTAATTACATATAGGTTTTTAATGAAGACTATTTGATATTTGATATGGTTCGAATATTTTTCTTGGTCAAAGTTGCGATTCCAACCATTAACTTCCTTACATGACAAAATATATCAGTTCAACATTAAAAAAAAAAAGGTAATTAGAGAAATCTTCTACTAGTTCATCATTAAAAAAAAAGTATTTAGAGAAGTCTTCTACTGGTAAGGTAAGTGGGACAAGGGTTTCATGGCCATGATCAGCATGGTATAGATGCCACGCTTAGCCCGATACGTTATGTGAAGAGTGCCGACATGGTATGGATGTTGGCCGATACGTTTTCTGGGATGTGAAGCAAGCGTGGTACTGCATAATGCCACTTTTCACCGTGGGCATTTCAATTAATCTCAGGCATGAGTATTGAATTGATTTATTTATGGATCAGATGCTTTCTATCCATACCAGGATTGAGTGAGTAATGAAGAAGGGCTTAGTCCACTCATGGTAGGGGCCATTACAAGGAGCCTTCTTATTTCTGCTGAATCTAAGGCATTATATATTCAGAATGACCTTGTGAGATATTAGCCTGGACAAACTAGCATTGATATTGAGTAGGCCTGCAGCAAAACCCTATTTTTGGCCTTCTCAGTTAACAATTTTAGGGAAGATGAAGGTCTATAACGTCTCCATGCAAAAGGCAAGATTTGTGTTTAAATTCACTATAGTCTCTTTCATTTTAGCAGAGTTATTGCATTGTTAAAGTTTCAATGTCTTTTGAGATCGCTGAGCACATTAGCACTTCATCATATGGTATGTTTAGGTAGAATTTACTTTAAATGGTGAAGGTATGGAGATTAAAATTAGTTAACTTATGTAAAACTGATTATTTATGATTGATTAAATTGTAAGTGTGCAGATAGCTTATTGCTAGGCAACAATCTCTGCAAAGTTTTCTGGAAAAGCTTAAGGAGGGGTAATTAATTGAAAGCGTCGTTATTTTGAAGTTCCATGTGAATTTTGCAATCATATTTTTTTCATATTGTATCACTTTCAACAAATTTATACTAATTCTAAAAGTCTTAGCATATCTAAATTTCCTTTCAATGTTCATCAGCCACATAATACAATGATGTGGTTGTGCTGGTCATAACTCTATTAAAGCACAAGGATGAATTATTAGATTTTAATTTTTATTGTGTGATCTACAATAACTAGGACAACCACTTAAATTGTGGTTGATAAATGCGGATAGGCCGGTTCAGATCCAAAAGTAGGCTGCTTCAGATTCAAGAGTCCGTTGCTTTAGATTTATAAATATATCCCCAAAATAAAACACATACATGCAACAAATGTGGAATTCAAGAGTCTGCCGCTTCAGATTCATAAATATATCTCCAAAATAAAACACTTACGTGCAACAATATGACACATTAATCCTAGTTAATTAGGTAAACTTGGTAATCACTCATTAGGGTAGTAATTATTAATCATATTAAGTAAATGTGAAAAAGTAAAGAAGTAAATGTAAGCATTTATAAATGCAAGGAAGTTATCAATATTAAATTTCATTCATTGATTTAAGAGGACGACTAAGAATATGCCAGCATCTTTAATTGTTAGCCATTTGATTAGAATTTTAGATTAAAAGATGATTAATTGTGCCCATCTCCAATAGTTATATGCCTTTGGACATAATTAAGAAAGCATTTTTTTAGTGGTTGTGCTGGTCATAACTCTATTAAAACACAAAGATGAATCATTAGATTTTAATTTTTATTGTGTGATCTACAATAATTAAGAAGGCTTTTTTTTAAGGGGATGGTTCTTCTACTCATTTTCACCATTTATCCAGAACTTATTAGAAATTGCCACCTATTTTCATGTGTGAATTTTTCTTTTAAAGTTGTCATGGATCACTATTTACATTAAATTTGATAAATTGGAAGTGGAATTGAAAGCTTTCCAAAAATAACATGTTAAAATTGAAGGCTTAATGAAAAATATTAAAAAAAAATGATTAACATGAGAAATAGAAATAATTATTATTAGGCTTTGTTATGCATTATTAAACTTTATTATTGTCCCCTTAAGATTGATTTCCCCAATTATTCTTCACATACTATTTTTAAGGAATTTATTCAAACTGTTGAATTGTATTGTATTCCTATAAATGTATTCATATGCTGGTTTGATTAATGTGAAGTGAGATGGTGTGCGGTCTCGAGTGTGAGCAGCGTCACCCTTATGAGTTGTATCTCACATTTCAAATACTTTGTCTTTCATTTTCTATCTTGGTATCAGAGCGAGCATGAAGACATGAGTTTGTGCAAATCCTTGCTGGTGCAAATCGTCTCAGCTACCTTGTGCAAATTGCTACTTAGAGCTTGGAGAAGGACAGGCAAGTGTTTTTGCTACATGTGAGATAAGAAGACTATCACTTGCCTCTGTGGAGTAATCGCGACCTGTGACCTTTCTTTTTTCCCTGTGTTGACAAGGTTTATAGTATTGGTGCGATCTGAATGTGAATGGTACGATCTACGTGGATCTGTATCTGTGTGGGATCAAACCTATTGCGTGGAGCATGGAGAGAAATTAGAAGGGGCATATAAGTATCAAACCTTAGATACTTAAGAGTAAGAAATCATTCAGTCTGGAGCTTCGAATTTTGTAACGTGGAAATCATTCAAACGAAAGAAATCATCAAACCTTGAGTCTGGAAAGGAACATCCGCCACGAATTAGAAGTAAAGCGACTTGTTTTGACTTAACGAAGAACCGTGATTGTTGTGATAAGGAGTCAATTGATTGAGTGAGACGCGTGGTGGAGGAACTGTCGCTGCCACATTTTTTGCTTTCGTTGGTGAAGTATTTTTGGTTGTTTGTGCTTTGGCATGAGTTAAACTGTATAAAAGTTTTTATTTTTTTTTGTTGAAATGGTTGCATGACATTCAATTTTTTCTATCTTCTCACCTGCCTAAAATCACAGTCTTGCCTACTGTGTCATTACTATCATAAGAAAGGAATTTGCAATATTAAAAGTTTCAGGAATTATTTTTTGAGGTGTGATCAAGATGACTAACCCTTTGGCCAAATCCTATTTAAACCAGCAACCATATTAGATGGCGCAAATTATAGGAATTGGAAATTCAAAATGTAGACATTGACGGAAGAGTATAATGTCTGGACAATATAGCATGTGGCTATGAGATTAAGCCAGGTGTCATCACATGAAGTACAGCTGCGTCAATTCGATATTGAGTGAAGAGACAAACTAAGACAATATTGTTACTCAGAATATTAGTAAATGACAATATCATACCTCATATCAGAAACTGCAATACATCCAATGAAACATGGACAACACGTCAAAGAACACAAATTGAGTCCTCTCTTTGAACAGTAAGATTATTTGAGTGAGGGGAATGAAAGTATCATTGATTTCATTTCATTTTAAGAATCAAATATATTAAAGATAAACTTGGTAATATAGGTGAAAAAGTATCTAACATTGATTTAGTCACTATAACATTAAAGGGTATGTTAGAAGAGTATCAAATATTTATTACAAGGATTGCAACAAGGGAGAAGGCTCCTAATTTTGAAGATTTGGTAGGTATACTTATGCATGAGGAAGAAAGGAGAAAGAACCTTATTCATAGGTATACAAGTTCTAATATAGTGTTATGGTGAAAGGGAAACCATGTTCTAGAGGAAAGTCATGGGAAAGAATAAGGGAGGTAAGCCACTATATGCAAAGCCACAACAAGGTATGACACCACCAAAGTTTGATGTTAATGCTAAAAGGAATGATGCATGTTCTTACTGTGGAAAGTTTCAACACTATTCTAGAGATTTCTTTAAAATGAAGTATCATGAATCCAAACATAGAAATAGAAGGCATGTTGGTCATTTTGTTGATGGAGGAGAAGCAATGAATGATGACTTGAAAAGTATCACATTATTTATTTAAGATGTTTCCTTTTCTGGTGAAACAGATGACTCAAATGCATGGTTTGTTGATTCTACTGCCTCCATACACATGTCTTGTAACAAGGACTAGTTTGAAAATTAACAGGAAACAAACAATGGTGCAAATATATATCTCGGGGATGATCACTCACATCAAATTAAAGGATATGGTCATGTATATGTTACATTAACAAATGTTTGAGTTAAACATATTAGAAATATTATGTATGTGCATTGTATAAAGAATAACTTAATCTCAGTTTCTACCATAATATATCAAGATTAGAAGGTAGAATTTTTTAAGTGACATTGTGTGTTAAAAGATATGAAATATCATTACAATATTATTGCAACAAGAGTTATATTTGGAGATCAATACAATCTTGATGTGAAGAACAAGAGTCATCAAGCATTGGTATCCAAAACCATGATAATAGAATTTTTATCGCACCAAAGGTATGGACATCTTAACTATCATGATTTGTTACTACTTCCAAAACAAGGACCGGTGGAAGGAGTTCCATTCCTTAAGAATGGATATTTTGCATGTGAAGGGTGTGGATTAGGGAAAATGCATAGGGAAGAATTCCCTACTCACACAGTTAAAATAAAAAGAGATATTATTGAACTTGTGGATACATATGTGTGTGGTCCTATGCATACAAGATCACTTGGTGGAGCATACTATTTCTTGATCTTTATTGATGATTGCAAAATACATACATGGTTTTATTTTCTTAGAAATAAAAGTGATGTATTTTAATACTTTAAATATTTTAAAAATATGGTTGAGAAGCAAACATGAAAATACATTCGGATCCTCTGATCAAATCAAGGGGGGATGTATACATCATGTGCATTCATCAAGTACTACAAATCCCATGGAATTGTACAATGGTATATTGTGCCCCATAATCCACAGAAAAATGGAGTAGCTAAGAGAAATAAAAGAACCTTAGTGGAATTTGTAGGGAGCATAGGTAAAAATATTACTAATGGTTTTTGGGCTTAACTTATTAGTAATGTTGTATGTTTGAAAAGAAATTAAGTACAACTAACATTTTAGACCATAAAAATACTTTTGAAGCTCTTTATGGTTATAAACCAACAGTAATCCATTTAAGAATATTTGGAAGCAAATAATGTTCTCATGTTCCTAAAGAGGATAGGAGAAAACTAGATGTAAAAGCAATAAAGTGCATTTTTATTGGTTACTATTATGATTAAAAAGCATATAAATGTTTGATCCTTGTACACATTATTATTTTTCAAGTAAAGATTTGTTATTTCATGAGAATGTAGATGAAGGACATAAGGTGAATAGTTATGATGCATGACATATTCCTTATGATCATGATGAAATTTTTAAAGAAGAAGAAAATGATGAAAAAGAACATAAACATGAGGACAATCCAATGATATGGACACCAAAAGAAGCCAAAGTACACTAAGAGGAGGAGAACATTACCACAAAGAAGAAGAGGTGAAATAATTGAAGCACAAAGGAGGTCATCACGCCAAACTAAAGTACCTGGAAGATATAAATATTATGCTTTGATGGCTGAAGTAATGAATGTCATATAACCTTTGAATTTTGAACAACCAAAGAGAATAAAATATGGAGAGAAGTTGGTTAGACACTCGTTACACAAAGAAAATACACAAGGGATCTAATTAAAAGGTTCAATATGAATCACTGTAATGGAGTGTCAAATCCTTTAGAACATAATGTTAAACTCTATAGTGATGATGGGACAAAAGAGGTTAATGGTACATTGTATCGTCAATTGGTGGGAAGTTTAAAGTATCTCACTATAACCAAACCAAATATAGCAAATTCAGTGAGCAGCCTGAGTCAATTCATCGCCAAGCCTCATGAAATCCAATGGATAGAAACAAAGAGAGTACTTATATATCTTAAAGGGATTGCTAATTTTGGTATTAAACATACTTATGAGTTTGAGTTTGAGTTTGAGTTGACAAATTGATTTGATTTATACTAGTTCAGAAATCTTGATGATAGAAATTAAACCACATGATTGTTGAAGGGAGAAATTGACCACTCGTCAACTAGAGGAGTGAATCTGGTCCGGGGTTTAGCGGCTCCGTTAGCCCATCTAAGTCCTAAGAAAGAGAAAAAACAAAACTAAAGAAAAGAAGATAACTTAACTCGCTGAAAATTATATACAGATCTAATATATATCTACAGTTTACTAAATAATGTTTATAACATAAATATACTTATTGTATGTACAGTATATACAAATGGATTTATTTCTAATATATGTACAACATTTATAGAATGCAAATTTTAATCTAAATCTGCGAAAATCGAATATGGATTGATTTATTAAACAACAACAAAGCTATCATTCAATGTTTTTCATTTATTTTTCATAACGTTTATAAACAAGAAATGAAATAACAAACTATCTAATTGAAAACAGAGATAAATAGTAAAATGTGTTTAGATTACAGGAAAATTTTGTATTAATTAAACTAATGAGATAAAACTAACAAACTAACCTGTAATCGCATCTCCTATTCGTCCTATGTAGAGCATCCAATCTTGTTGTTTGATGAGGCAAACCTGCAACAGATCTTACACATGCTTCTCATAAATGCGAAGCAGTAATGATTGAATCTAAATGACAGAACATATAAGAAATGTAGTAACAACACTTTTATAATTTCACAAATGGCCACATTGAGATAAATCCTACTGTGAAAATTTGTGTATAAATACTCAATGAATAAAGAAGATGAATCTTCTAATCTCAAATTTGAACAGAATAATTATTGTATGTTATATATGGGACATAAAACATGGATATCATATAAATTTCATCATACCAATCTGTAATAAACCATGATATCTAAAGTAGTCACAATCTAATTACAAATCAAAATGATCATAACTTGAATAAAAACACGATATATAGAAGCTAAAGCTGTGAAAATATCATCTTCTATTCGAGTCTGTCAATCATATATCCATAGCTTTTTGGCCCCAGGAAGAGATGATATCAAGTTCACAAAACAAAACACTTATATAGGTTATAGGAACAAAATGTTTCCTGCTGATAACATCCAATTTGTTCCAAAAATGTGGGGGATGCAACCTCCCAGATTCTACTTGATACCAAAAACTAACAGCCTATTCTATTTAAAAACATAAAGATAGTATGTTGAGAGATGCCAACAGTGCTTCAAATATCCTTAGAAATCATAGGTTCCTGAAAACAAATAAGAATAAAAGATTTCAGATGTATTTTCAGTTATCAAAACAAGTAATTCGGATTTTTCTAACTAGCTACAGAATCTCACGATTATGTAGCTAGTTATAATTATAACTAGAATCATATTTTTTTGAATCAATCAAAACAAACTAAAGGTAATCTGTACAAACAAATCATGTATCCTAATTTGAAAAAGACAGAACCATACTAAACTTATTTAAAAAAAATCATACCTCAAATTAATGGATTTGAACTAATCAAGCAATCTTTGAATTTACTATTGCAGTCGTTGCTTCCACATTCTTAAAAACAAAAGACCCTGTGGTTTTTTGGCGTTTGTCTTTGGTTTGAGCTACATATTGGAGTCTTCTATTCTCCATCATTAGCAAATTCACCTAGTCTTCCAAGGATTTAAGCCGAGACTGAAGTAAAGGCACATCTTTGTAATACCTATTGATCCATGATCGACATTCATTACAGTGCAGCTTTATAAACTGTGTATTGGCACTGATAGTATTAACAGGTGGGGAATCTTCCATTTGACCTGTAGGTTCATTATTGAGTTTGATTCCAGGGAAATCAGGATTTTCCTTTAGACACGGTGGAAGGTTTGTAACATAATCGTAGGGTTTATTAGAGAAAAGTCCATATGCATATGGATACTCTTCGGCCAATAATCTTTCAATTTTTGAATCAGAATCCTCACTTGCCACAATTGCGTTTTGGTCTGCACAGGGCTTGGGTTTATTTCGAGTACATCGTGAAACCCAACGAGTGTCCCTTTTACTCTTATAATTATCGGCATTGCCTTTACACTTTTTCCTTGTGGATTTTTTAATAGTCTTAACACAACCCTTAGGATATGAATCTGGTAGAGTGTTGGGTTGGGTAGAATCAGGATAGGTCGAGGGCTCCAAATCAGAAATAGGATCACAGGGAAAGAGTGAAGGAGGAGAGATGGTAGGCTTCATGAGGGTTTCTGTGACGATAGGCTTATCAACCTGTCCCAACTCACTACTACCAAAACCATTTTGTAATAGAAAAGCATCCCAACAATCATTGTTTAATTTCAACTGATGTATAATAATAATATTGATTAAACAATGGTGGAACAAAATAGAATCAAACTTCTTCCTTTTCAACCGCTTTGTCATCTTGTATATACTTCGAAGGAGGAAATAGGGCATGTTCAGGGGGAAATTGATAAAACTCATAAGCAATCACAAGTGATACAATAAAACCAACCCATATCTCCCCTCACAGGTAACGAACTATTTCACAATAGCTAACAGATCATGCCATCTAGGTTTTAAAGATGAGACAGGCATACCTTGGTCGCAGCTGGTAATTCTCCTTGAGGTGAACAACAATGACCAGGAAACCTCTTCAACCTTTGAGTTTTTGAACCATTTTTGTCCCACATATGGTAGACCGATAGCTTGGATTATAAAATCTTCATTTAACTCAAGCTGGACGTCTCCTATTTTTTCTCTGCAACTGTTGAATGTCAACGTGAATTCTTGAGCAACTCTTAGATTAAAACCCTCGAACTTTCAACAAACACACGCCAATCATTCCTTTCTAAGTCATCTCTGGAATTGTCAAATGATAACAAGGTCTGGATGTCGTTGGGCTCAATCCTCACCATAGGAGACATGGCTAACAATAGGGAATCACCATGGGATTTGGAGGTAGGGTTTGATAGAAAAAACACAGAGCCGTCGCCCCAAGTTTCCTCAATGCAATGCAAAGACAACTCAAAATGGTAGGCAAGAGCGTTAATTACCATGCGTGTGAGAGAGGTCATGTAGATCGAGGCCATGCAAAGCTATAATACCACGTTGTACTTGAAATGACACCTTGGCATAATGGTACGCATAAGGATCAGAACAGTTGAAAACAATAGTATGCATATCCATGACTTGATCACAAAGATTAATGTATCAAATAAACATTAAACCATTAAAAATTTTATAAATCAAAACCCCAATGACATTATTCAAATGCTAAATGAGTGGAGGTTTTATACTCATGTAACCAAGGAATGTTTAATACCAAGGGGTTATAACAAGGAAAAAAACCATGTTCATAGAAAAATACGACAATTTGACAATAGACCATATGAACATTAACCCTTTAATAAAAAAAAATAAAAATGAAATCAAGTATGAATTCCAACTGTGAGTTTTCATGCTTACAGTCATGAAAACAAAAATTGAAAAGCATGTATGTAGAAAGCGACAAGTGACAAGTGTCGTTTAATGAGAAAGGTTGTGACGAGTAACGAGAATTTAAAGACCCTGTGTAGGCAGCTTTTAAAAATAAAGATTATATTATTGATGCTAACAATGGCGACGCACTAGTAGAAGCAGTTATCTCTGCCAAACGAATAAGTCCAGATTGGGATAATAAAAAAAAACTTCAAATCGAAAACAACTAAGAAGTTGTCTGAACATCATTATCAATTATAAAACATTCCAGTTTCATATTACTGTTATTTTAAAAGATGAAAACTGATGACAATCTTGACAAAAGAGAGACACGATATTAAAGTTAAAATCTTCAATACTGTTGACAGGGCCTCTTCTTATAGAAGGCATCCATAGCCTTGACAGGGATGCCATTTAACCCACTCCGATATTTCTATCCTGCCAAGAAGTTCCAGATTATAACGAAGGACATTTAAGGTCAAAAGATTCCATATCTGGGAATTTTCATATACCTGACATTGCTTCGCTGCCAGCGGGGTTGTTCAGTACCTCGACGAAGTTATCTTGGTGTCATGGATGCATTTACCCACTGCCAGCAGACCTGTTCAGTATCCCGGCGGGTTTACAAGCACTTCCCACAACTCTATGAAGGTTTATTTAGTTTTAAAGATATTTAATAGAGAAGGGTGACGCTGAAAATCCTGGTTTTTGGACATATCTTAGTAAATTTCAGACCTTGAAGAAACTTTTTAGCTGTCTTTCATTAAGATCTAGAGATAGTTTTTTAATAAAACCGACTTTCGAGGGCAGGGAGACATCTCTAAGTTGTTCTCTTAAGGAACGGGGACAGCGTAAGAAGAAATTTTTATGGATGATCATGAATAACTTCAGTTACAGATTGAAATTAAGAAATGCTTTTCAAACAACAAGTTTTCTTTAACATGGCTGCAAACTTCAGAAAAATATCATAATTGATGCTTAAACAACCTTCAGTAGTCATTTTTAGAGGGGAAATTTTTATGTTCTCTTTGTCTGAACTAGTTCATGGTGCAGGCATGTGCTTCTCAAAAATAAAAAATGGTAAGCATAAGGGAAAAATCAAAACGAACAAGCAAAGAAAAACAAAAAACAAGAAAAAAAAAATATTTACACAGTGTACATGGGAGTGTCATCAGGCGAAGTACCTTTTTAGAGCTTAGCCATTCACCGGATAGGTGTCTGGCTATCCCTCTAAATTTTGTAATCGGAAGGAACTGGGACCCAATTTCTCAGCAATTAAGAATGGTCCTAGCCACAAATTCTGAAACTTTGTGTGCTCTCATTTTCCCTCATGCGGTTTGTCCCATTTTAGGACAAGGTCACCTACCTCAAAATTTATGCAGAATTGGAATCAAACCAGTTTTTAACAATGAGTTGATGTTGATCCAATTTCCGTTTTGCTTGAGCCCTCACTTCTTCTAATTTTAACAAAGCGTTAATTCGATTCTCCAAAGGGGGACAATCCTCTTCTTGTATTTTCTGCGATAGCTACAGAGAGGGAAGGATGAAATGTGGTGGCAGAATCACCTCTCTGTCGTAAACAAGAAAGAAAGGTGAGTTACCCACAGCAGTTTTAGGAGTCACTCTATCAGCCCAGATTGTGTTTAACAATGTGTTATGCCAATTTTTATGGTTTTCAGAGATCGTTCTCTTGATAATTTTGATCAAATTTTTATTAGTCGATTCTACCAACCCATTGCCTTGGGGGTAATAGCTGGAAAAATACTTTAATTTAATTCCCTTTTCTAGAGAGAAATAACTCATCTCAAGATATGAAAAATAAGAAGCATTATCAAATACCAGGCAGTCAGGGATACCAAAACGAGTAATAATATTCGAATTCAAAAAATATATTACCTGGCTGGTATTTACAACTTTTAATGGGGCAGCCTCAGATCAGCTGGTGAAGTAATTTGTGGCTATTATGATATACTTATGCTTCTGCGAGGATGGCATATGGATTGGGACTATAATATCTAGACCCCACTGCTGAAAAGGGGAGTCTGCTAAAACTGGTTGTAGAGGGAAGACTGGTTTCTGTATCCGTCCAGATGTTTTTTGACAAATTACACACTTGCGACACAAAGCATGAGCGTCTTTAAAAAGTGTAGGATAGTAGTAACCTACTCTTAATACTTTATGGGTTGTGGTATCTCCACCAAAATTCCCACCATCTTCTACTACATGCAATTCCAATAAGACCCTTTATGCTTCATCTTTCTCAAGACAGCGCATTAGTTCTCCATCAAAATTTTGACAAAACAGAATACCATTAATCAGCTGAAAAGAAACAAATTTTAATCTTAGTGCTCTTCTTTTTGTGGGATCCAGGTGACGGGGAGCTGATCCATGTTCAAGACAAAATTTTATATCATCATACCAGGGACTAACAGGGTTTTATGCATAGCAGATTTGATTTTGATAGAGTTGTCCTGGGTTCAACATATCATTTTCCTCTTGCTGTCCTCTAGCTGAATCAGTGACTAGCTTGCATAACCCTTGACCTCTTACTATTTGTGTCAAGGTGATTTTTATGTCATACTCTTGCAAGGATGTGAACCAGTTTTCCCTTTTTTCGCCTAGTTCTTTCTGTACTGACAAATTTCTGACACTCGGGTAAGGGACAATGATTTTCGTCCTAGATTTCAAAAGATAAGATAGGAAGTGATTTACTTCTTTGAAAACAGCATAGGCTTGTTGATCTACTGCTGGGTAATTAATTTCTTCCCATTTGAAGGCTGAGCTCATAAAGGCAATTGGGACTTCATTGTTTTCAGCGTTCTTTTGAGTTAGGAAAACTGTGTATGAACAGTCAGAAGCGAACGTGTAGAGGGTGAAGTCTTGCGAAAAGTCGGGGGTCATTAGAGAATGAGCGTCTATTATGGCCTTTTTTATTGAATTAAAATCCTAGTTTTCTAAAGGTCCCCAATGGTATTGTATGTCCTTTTTTATTAGGTTTTGTAATGGTCTCGCCATTTCTGAAAAGTTGGGGACGAATCTCCTAACAAAGTTTATCTTACCTAAGAAAGATTGCATAGACTTTTTTGACGAGGGAGGGGGGAGTTTCGAAATGACTTGAGTTCTTTCAGGGTCAATAATCATCCCTTCGCTTGATACAATAAATTCTAAGAGTTTACCTTGTTCTACTGCGAAGATAGATTTTTTAGGATTCAAAGAAATGTCGTACTTACGACATCGCTGTAGAACGGATCTTAAATGAGCTAGATGATATTCTTTGTTTTTCGATAAGACAATAACGTCATCCAGGTAAACTATGACAAATTGATTGATTAAGCCTCAGAAAGCGATGTCCATCGCTCTCTGGAATGTGGCACCGACATTTATGAGTCCAAAGGGCATCTTCCTATAAGCATAGGTGCCCCATGCAGTGCGGAAGGTGGTTTTGAGTTGGTCTGGAGGGGACATCAGGACTTGGTTATACCCTGAAAAACCATCCAATAAGGATAATATTTCAGAACCAGATACCTATTGAAGGATATATTCCATGGGAGGGATGGGGTAGTTGTCTTTATCAGATGCTCGATTAAGATTTCAGAAATCGACACATAGTCGGATTTTACCACTCTTCTTCCGAACAGGGACAAGATTAGAGACCCATTGTGTGTGCCTAACTGGGAAGATTATATTAGCGTTCAAGAGTTTATTTAATTCCTTCTTGACAGTTGGTCCGAGTTTTGGGTGCATTTTCCATAACTTTTGTTCAAAAGGTTGGGTTTGGGGTTTCATAGGAATAACGTGTTGTATGATGTTAGGATCAAAGGTTTTTAGGTTGTCGTACGTCCAAGAAAAAACATCTTTGAATTCCTTAAACAATTTAATAAATGCTTATTTTTCTTGTTCAGAACACCCCTCCCCTAAATTAATGCACTATGGGTTGTCTTTAGTTCCCAAGTTTTTACTTTTTCATGCGTCAAAGAGGAACTATTCGTTTTACAGTTCACTGATTTTTTGATCTTGTCGTGAAGATCGTAAAAAAATTCTAATCTAACTATAGATTTCGGGATAGAATTTACCATATCTGATGAAAATTCAGGAGATCTTGGGTCTGGTATTACCGTAAAGTCACAAAGATTTTCATCATGAGTACCTTCGTTGATCACTGCACCCTGGAAAGTTTCTTCCATATGTAGGAAACTTATAATCTGTTGATTGTCATCGAAGACTCTCCAATTCGTGATGTTGTCCAAGACGGATGGTCTGAACAACAGTTCAACGAAGAATGCATTTAGAGATAATCCTTCTGTAGGGAAAAGTTTCGAAGCTACGTTAACTAACAAATCATCTTCTGAATTATTCAATCTAGGAATAGAATTTATGTTAAATGCAACAAACTTATTCATCAAATTCCATACCTTAGATTGGTAGATTTTAAGGTGTGGAGATAAACAATGGATAGAATTTTTTACCTGTCTAACCACGATTTCTGAATCACCAAAGACAGTCAAATTTTGAACATTCATGTCTAATGCTTTTCTGAGGCCTTGCAATAGTGCTTCATATTTTGTTCTGTTGTTTGTACATTCGAATTCTAACCTTCATGCAATCAGGGTCTTGTTACCTGCTGGATCGATGATCACGCAACCTGCACCAACTCCTTCCTTGGATTTTGACCCGTCAAAGTAAGTAGACCATATTTGATTGTTATCGGTTGCATGTGACCACTGGGCAGAAGTTGTTGGTTGCGTATATGTCAAGATTTCAAACTGCAGTTCCGGGTTAGTGATAGTGGAAGTTTCAGCCATGAAATTGTCGAAAAACGTATCCATCCCCTATATTTCGGGTGAATCGGCAGAAGGACTGAGTGGTTCATTGGGATCATTTAAATCTGTCACCGTGAACTTTAGGTAACGTTCACGATTTACCTTGATTTTGTTGGGCTTTCCATTCTCGGGTAGCCACAAGTGACATCAAGCTGTGGAAAAATAGTCGTGTAGTTGTTCTGACCAGTCTCTGCTTATAAACAAACCATAAACTTCTGGGATATCTACAACAATAATATCAATCACTTGATGAACTTTAGGGTTAGACGACAATCTTTTAAGCACATTTCTCAATTCGCCTATAACTTTAACACTAGTTCGATCAAGCTGGATGATCTTCAAGGTGGATGGTTGAACTTCGGCATTAATATTTTGACAAACAGACCAAGGCATTACGTTAGATGACGCTCCTGAATCTACCATGCAATTATGCACATTCCTATTGAAAATTTCAAAAGTTAACAAAAATGGAGGGACATTTCTGCGAGTACTAATGGTGGAAGCTTGTTGTTTTTTACTCGCGGCCTCTAAAACTAATTTATCTACATTTGTTACATTATTTACAGGAAGGTCTCTTTTTTTGTGAGGATCAGAACTAGTTTTGGCGGAGGCCTTCTGAGGAACTCTGGGGTTGTTCTGAAAACCTTTTTTACTGCTTGGATTGCCATTTTTGTTGTTCTCTGCAATATTTTGTATCATTTTTTGCAGAAGAAAAGGGAATTTTAATAATTCATAAACAGAAATATTAGCCCTAAGATTTTTTAGATCTTCAACCAAATCATAATCTAAGCTTGGGTTTACTGAATTCTATTTAGTCTCAGTTGATTTAGACTGTTTTGAGGGAAAAGTTGTAGTGATTTCAGAAGAAGGCTTGTTTGTTGTCTTACTCCTAGTATTGTAAGGATGCACTGTTTCGAAATTAGCTTGAAAAATACTATCCGAAAAATGTCCAAAATTTTTCGGAGAGGATTCATATTCTTCTACTGTCTCTTGTTCAGCTACTTCCTCAGGGATCTCAGGTGGCATCAAGTTATCCTATGCTTCTAGAATCCTTTGAATAGAGAATTGTAGGCTTTCTAGATTTAGGCCTTCAGTATTTGAATTAGGTTGGTTGGTGGGAAAAGGCTTCCTAAAAGGGGGTTAGTAAGGCCCTTTGCTCGAAGAAGCTTCTTTAGCCATCCTTTTCAAATCTATAACTTGATTGAATAGTTTTTGAACAACTTTCTGTAAGTTTTCTAAATCTGAGCTTTCAGGTTGGGCTTTGTTTTGGGAAGGTCTAGGGAGGATTTCGATTTTCTTTTTGGAAGATGAACTAGTCTCTGTTTCATTGCTAGTAGTGTCTTTTAAGCTAAGGATGTCTTTCTCGATCTGACTGGCCTCTTCGAAGGCTTCTAACAACATGGCTTTCTTGGATCTCTTTACCCAAATGGATATGACTTGTCGTCTTTGAATTTCTCAAGAAAGTAGGATTCAAACTTCTCCCATGACATGATGGTGTGGGGTTGTTGGGAAAAGTACCAGGTAGAGGCTTTTCCCTCAAAGGTTGAGGGAAACAATCTACAGACTATGTCTTTGTGCTCAACACTACAGAGTCTAATGGCTAACATAAACTTTTTGATGTGATCTTTGGCGATCTGTTTAGAGTCTGGGTCAAATTTAGGGAGCCATTTCTCCGGATGTTTGGGTAAGGGATGTTGAGGCCTAGGTATGGCCACTGCATCTTGGTCGAGCCAGGGTCTGGCATGATTGTTATGATTGGCCATAGGTGTGGGTGGTGTCGAAGGTTGGGATGAGGAACTGCCTTCGTTAGAGGATTCTTCTCCAAAAGAAGAAGGAGATGAAGAAGGTGGTGATGGTGGTATACCAGATCCTCCTGCTGCAGGAGTGGGGATTGGATCTGTAGGGCTTGAAATAAGGTCAGTGCATCCAAGTTGTTCTCTGATATCAGAGAAGTCTAATGGTTGTTCCAAAGGTCGATTTGGTTGTCTTAAATGGATGAAGGCACTGTGCGTTCTTATGAGAGATTGGCGAACAATCTCTTGTATGTCACCACCCATGGGATTTGGAGTCACTGGTTCAACTGTGATCCGTAGATCGTCGTTTGATGTGGTTGTTTTTTTAGGGACAATATTGTCGTCAGAATGACTTCTAGTCACTATAGGTGAGCAGGTAGGTGGTGGAGGAGTCTTACGACCACCTCGTGCCATTAATAATTTTTAGGCCCTCCTTCTAGCACCATTTATTGACGGGCGAAATTGATCGCTCGTCAACTGGAGGAGTGAATCCGGTCTGGGGTTGTTTAATTAACCCAAGCCATTTGGATTGATCCACTCCAATGGGTTTAGCGGCTCCGTTAGCCGATCTAAGTCCTAAGAAAGCAAAGAAACAAAACTAAAGAAAGGAAGATAACTTAACTCGCTGAAAATTATATACAGATCTAATATATATCTACAGTTTACTAAATAATGTTTATAACATAAATATACTTATTGTATGTATAATATATACAAATGGCTTTATTTCGAATATATGTACAACATTTACAGAATGCAAATTTTAATCTAAATCTGTGAAAATCGAATATGGATTGATTTATTAAACAACAACAAAGCTATCATTCAATCTTTTTGATTTATTTTTCATAACGTTTATAAACAAGAAATGAAATAACAAACTGTCTAATTGAAAACAAAGATAAATAGTAAAATGTGTTTAGATTACAGGAAATTTATGTTAAATTAATGAGATAAAACTAACAAACTAACCTGTAATCGCATCTCATATTCGTCCTGTGTAGATCATCCAATCTCGTTGTTTGATGAGGCAAACCCGCAACAGATCTTACAAATTGATCAGGGGATCAAATTTTGCTCAAAACTTCAAAGTGCTCAGAATCGATTCAAAATGGACGAGAGCGTAGGCCTCATCGTTTCGAACCCAACACGACTCGTTTCATCTCAAACGTACATCGGGAGCGAGAGATATTGCAATCTGTTCATAATGTCAAACAGGAAAAAAAAGGACACTGATTGTACAGTCAGTACAGGCTGACGTGGCAGGGTCGTATGGCCGTACGCTGACATGGTAGAGGTGACATGGAAATCATTTATTGGCTGAAAATTGGTCGAATTGGGAGGCGACACGTGGCATTGTTTGGTCAAGTGATTGGGTGCCACGTGGCCCAGTCATGGGCTACCACATGGCACCCCTTTATTGGCTATTGGTTTATTGGTTTGTTAATAAAAATTTTGTGGGTCCGTGGGGGTCGAACCCTAGACCTCCCCTTATGGCACCGTGCTTTGGTAGAGTGTGGTCTACCACTAGCCCATACGGTGGTTCTTATTACCTATATGACTTGTAAAATATTTAAAGTTGCG
>SNQJ01S0025893.1:97601-119175 GCA_010110895.2 Picea sitchensis
ATACTGACTTTAAAGAAGTGTATGAAACTTTGTGCCACTCTAACCATGTTGAAGAATTGGATTATCATGTGCATAATAATCTCTTGTATCATCTTGGTAAGTTGTGTATTCCACAGGGGGAAAGAATCAACATTATAAGAGAATCACATTCTTCTCTTATTGCTGGTCATTTTGGTGTAGGAAAGACAGTGGCTAATTTGCAAAGATACTTCTACTGGCCTAAAATGAATGAAAGTGTTTCAAGATATGTTTGAGGATGTTTGTTGTGTGCCACAAGTAAACCTAGCAATCGAAAGTTGGGTTTGCATACTCCACTTCCAGTTCCTTCTTGACCTTGGGAAAGTATTTCCATGGATTTTGTAGGTGGTCTACCTATGTCGAGACGAAGTCATGATTATCTTTATGTTTTGGTTGATCGATTTAGTAAAATGTGTATTTTGATGCCTTGTACTAAGAAGGTTACAACAGAACAAACGACACAGTTGTTCTTTCAAAATGTTTGGGTGTATTTTGGATTGCCTAAGTCCATTATTTCTGATCAGGATTCTCGATTTGTTGGAAGTTTTTGGTCGAGTTTATGGGCACTAATGGACACCAAACTTAAAAAGAACACATCTTTTCATCCACAAATAGATGTTCAGACAGAGGTGGTAAAACGTACAGTGGTGCATCTTCTTCGTGCTTATTGCAACAGACATCCTAAACTTTGGGATGAACATTTACACTACATTCAGCATGCGTACAATCGAGCTAAGCACTCTTCGACTCAAACGTCTCCATTTGAAGCATGTTTTGGCTATTTTCCCAAGTCTCCTTTGGATTTTATCTTTGGGAAAGATATTGTTGGCGATGGTCAATATGACATTGATAGGGAAGAAAATTTTATTGAACAAATTCAGTCGATACATCAAGTGGTGCAAGAGCAGTTGGAAAAGAGTCAGGCTAAGTACAAGATGAGACATGACAAGAATCGTGTTGATCACAGTTTCCAAGTTGGAGATGAATTTTGGCTTTACATCAGTAAGGAGAGGCTTAAAGGAGAAGGTAAAAGGTTGAAACTGATTCGATATGGTCCTTTCAAGATTATCGACAAGATTGGTAATAATGCTTTTCGTTTAGATTTGCCTCCTTATATGCAGATGTATGCAGTTGTGAATGTTGAGAATTTGAAATTGTATGAGCCTCCGTTGATTGATGATCAAGGAGAGCATGTTCAGATTCCTTCTATAGATGATTTTTCTCCAGAGTATCTTACAGAACTGCATGAAGACACCATCCTTCACAGGAGAATTTGAACTTCAAAACGAGGAAATGTGGAGTATCTTCGAGTTGGTTATAAAGGGATGAATCCAAGCAAAGACAAGTGGATTGAGGTTGGAAGGGTTAGGGAACTATACCCTCATCTTCACATAGACTGAAAAAATAGTCTTTTGGAGGTCCAAAATGTTCCCAATGGGGAGGTGTGATCAGGGGATCAAATTTTGCTGAAAAATTAAAAGTGCTTGAAATTGCTTCAAAACGGACAAGAGAGTAGGCCTCATTGTTTCGAACCCAACGCAACTCATTTCGTCTCAAACGGACGTCGGGAGCGAGAGATATTGCAATCTGTTCGGAATGTCAAACAGGAAAAAAAGGACGCTGACTGTACAGTCCGTACAGTCTGTATAGGTTGACGTGGCAGGGCTGTATGACCATATGCTAACGTGGAAGAGGTGATGTGGCAATAATTTATTGGCTAACAATTGATCGAATTGGGAGGTGACACATGGCATTGTTTAGTCAAGTGATTGGGTGTCACATGGCCCATTCATGGGTTGCCACGTGGCACCCCTTTATTGGCTACCGGTCTATTGGTTTGTTAATAAAAATTTTATGGGTCCATCAGGGTCGAACCCCAGACCTCCCCTTATGGCGCTGCGCTTTGGTAGAGTGTGGGCTACCATTATCCCACACGGTGGTTCTTATTACCTATATGACTTGTAAAATATTTAAAGTTGAGTTTTGTTTTAAATGGCAGGTGGGGGTCGGGTCGGGGCTTAGCCCCAACCCACGGTTCTGTGCATTGACATATGACCATACCCTTTGTACTATGGGCACGCACATTTTAAAATTTTTGTTTAAAAAATGGTTGGAATGACCCGCCACTTGTAATGATTTTATTTGCCTATAAACGGTAAGCCCTTTTGTATATTTGTGCGATCGTATGGAAGACTCACATGCCCAGGTGCTAGGAGGTTAGGGGTTGGCATGCCCATAACCATCCTACAGTTCGCACCGTTGGCGTGGTTGTGCCCGGTGCTAGGTTTTCACGCTTTAAATTGTGTGTGTTCTAGGTGCATTACACAAGGGTGTGTTTTGTGGATGCAGAGACAACAAGCTTGAAGGGGGGACTTCCAGAAGGCCTAACTTCTTCGTTTTTCGACCGATTGAGGTGCTGAAAAAGCCCATCTAGGGGTTTTTGGATGCTCTGAAGCCATTGGAGCAGTCGTTTGGTCATTTTGAGCATTGTAAGGCATGTTTTTGAGAACTTTTAGAAATTAATAATAATGATCCATTGGAAGCTGGACAAGGAGATGTAGCCCAAGAGAGGGGTGAACTCCTTTATCAATTGTTGTGTTTATGTGCTTATGTTCATTGATTATGTTGTTGTCTATTTGTATCTTTCATGAGTAATCCTTTAATTAATGTTTTGCAAAGTTGATCCATTTGCTTTTAACACATAACATTTACTTGCAAATAATTTCAAGATTTTCAAGTCTTCTTCATTTTTAGATCACAAATGCTTCTCGTAAACGCAAAGTAGTAATGATTGAATCCGAATGACAAAACATATGAGAGATATAGTAATAACAATTTTATAATTTCACAAATGACCACATTGAGATAAATCCTGCTGTGAAAATTTGTGTATAAATGTTCAATGAATAAAGAAGATGAATCTTCTCATCTCAAATTTGAATAGAATAATTACTGTATGTTATATATGGGACATAAAACATGGATATCATATAAATTTCATCATACCAATCTGTAATAAACCATGATATCTAAAGTAGACACAATATAATTACAAATCGAAATAATCATAACTTGAATAAAAACACGATATATAGAAGCTAAAGTTGTGCAAATATCATCTTCTATTCAATTATGTCAATCATAAATCCATAGTTTTTTGCCCCCAGGCAGAGATGATCTCAAGTTTACAAAACAATACACTTATATAGGTTACAGGAACAAAACGTTTCCTGCTAATAACATCCAATTTGTTCCAAAAAATGTGGGGGATGCAACCTCCCAGATTCTACTTGATACCAAAAACTAACAGCCTATTTTATCTAAAAACATAAAGATAGTATGCTAAGAGATGCCAACAGTGCTTCAAATATCCTTAGAAATCATAGGTTCCTAAAAACAAATAAGAATAAAATATTTCAGATGTATTTTCAATTATCAAAACAAGTAATTCCAATTTTTCTAACTAGCTACAAAATCTCACGATTCTGTAGCTAGTTATAATTATAACTAGAATCATATTTTATTGAATCAATAAAAACAAACTAAGGATAATCTGTACAAACAAATCATGTATCCTAATTTAAAAAAGATAGAATCATACTAAACTTATTTAAAAAAAATCATACCTCAAATTAAGGGATTTGAACTAATCAAGCAATCTTTGAATTTACTATTGCAGTCGTTGCTTCCATGTTCTTAAAAACAGCAGACCCTGTGTTTTTCTGGTGTTTGTCTTTGGTTTGAGATACGGATTGGAGTCTGTTATTCTCCTTCATTAGCAAATTCACCCAGTCTTCCAAGGATTTAAGCCGAGACTAAAGTAAAGGCACATCTTTGTAATACCTATTGATCCAGGATCGACATTCATTACAGTGCAGCTGTATAGACTGTGTATTGACACTGATAGTATTAACAGGTGGGGAATCTTCCATTTGACCTGTAGGTTCATTACTGAGTTTGATTCCAGGGAAATTAGGATTTTCCTTTAGACACGGTGGAAGGTTTGTAACATAATCGTAGGGTTTATCAGAGAAAAGTCCATATGAATATGGATACTCTTCGACCAGGAATATTTCAATTTCTGAATTGGAATCCTCACTTACCACAATTTCATTTTGGTCTGCACAGGGCTTGGGTTTATTTCGAGCACATCGTGAAACCCAATGAGCGACCCTTTTACTCTTATAATTGATATTGACATTGCCTTTACACTTTTTCCTTATGGATTTTTTAACAGTCTTAACACAACCCTTAGGATACGAATGTGGTAGAGTGTCGGGTTGGGTAGAATCAGGATAGGTCGAGGGTTCAAAATTATAAATAGGATCTTAGGGAAAGAGCAAAGGAGGAGAGATGTTAGGCTTCACGAGGGTTTCTATGATGACAGGTTTGTCAACCTGTCCCAACTCACTACTACCAAAACCATTTCGTAACATAAAAGCATCGCAACAATCATTGTTTAATTTCAACTGATGTATAATAATAATCTTGATTAAACAATGTTGGAACAAACTAGAATCAGACTTCTGCCTTTTAAACCGCTTTGCCATCTTGTATAGACTTCGAAGGAGGAAATAGGGCATGTTTAGGAGGAAATCGATAAAACTCATAAGAAATCGCAAGTGATACAAGAAAACCAACCCATATCCCCCTTCAGAAGTAACGAACTATTTCACAATAGCTAACAGATCATACCATCTATGTTTTAAGGCTGAGACAGGCATACCGTGATCGCAACTAGTAATTCTCCTTGAGGTGAACAACAATGACCAGGGAACCTCTTCAACCTTTGAGTTTTTGAACCATTTTTGTCCCACAGCTGGTAGAACGGTATCTTGGCTTATAAAATATTCATTTAACTCAAGCTGGATGTCTCCTATTTTTTCTCTACAACTGTGGAATGTCAACGTGAATTCTTGAGCAACCCTTAGATTAAAACCCTCAAACTTTTCAACAAACACACGCCAGCCATTCCTTTCTAAGTCATCTCTGGCATTGTCAAATGATAACAAGGTCTGGATGTTGATGGGCTCAATCCTCACCACAGGAGCCATGGCTAACAACAGGGAATCAACATGAGATTCATAGGTAGGGTTTGATAGAAAAAATACAGAGCCATCGCCCCGAGTTTCCTCAATGCAATGCAAAGACAACTCAAAATGGTAGGCAAGAGCGTTAATTACCATGCATGTGAGAGAGGTCGTGTAGATCGAGGCCATGCAAAGCTATAATAGCACACTTTACTTGAAATGAAACCTTGGCATAATGGTACGCATAAGGATCAGAACAATTGAAAACAATAGTATGCATATCCATGACTTGATCACAAAGATTAATGTATCAAATAAAGATTGAACCATTAAAAATATTATAAATCAAAACCCCAATGGCATTAGTCGAATGCTAAATGAGTGGAGGTTTTATAATCATGTAACCAAGGCACGTTTAATACCAAGGGGTTATAACAAGGAAAACAACCATGTTAATAGTGAAATACGACAATTCGACAATAGACCATATGAACATTAACCCTTTAATCAAAAAAAAAAGATGAAATCAAGTATGAATTCTAGCTGTGAGTTTTCATGCTTACAGTCATGAAAACAAAAATTGAAAAGCAGGTATGTAGAAAGCGACAAGTGACAAGTGTCGTTTAATGAGAAAGGTTGTGACGAGTAACAAGAATTTAAAGACCCTGTGTAGGCAGCTTGTAAAAATAGAGATTATATTATTGTTTCCAACAAGGATATACATTAAACATTGAATTGGGACTGTGTCATAGAAAATAAAGAAACAACCAACTATTTCTTTGTGATCAAATGAAGTTGAGTACAAAGCTTTGTGTAGTGCTAATTGTGTGGAATTTTGGTTGATGCGGTTTCTTGAAGATGTGGGAGAATAACAAAAAATGCCAATGGTCATTAAATGTGATAATCAAAGATCCATAAACCTAGCCAACAATCATGTGTATCATGCCATATTGAAGCACATTAAGACCCAACATCATTTTATAAGGGAAAAGATGTAGTCAAAGGTGATTGACCTAATTTATTGTAATACAAATGAAAATATGGTTGACATTTTCACTAAGCCTCTTGGAAAGACAAAGTTTGAAATATGTAGGAATTAGTTAGGTGTAGTAGAGAACACATTTCTCCATTAAACGAGAGTGTTAGAAAAATAATGGAGAAATTACATAAATCATTCTTCTTAGACTTTGTTATGCATTATTAGACTTTGTTATTGCCTTATTACAATTGATTGATCTAATTATTCTTCAGATCCTATTTTTGAGGATTTTGTTCAAATTGTTGAATTATATTGTATTCCTATAAATGTATTTGAATGTTGGTTTGACGAACATGACATGATATTTTGGACATCATGTAGTGCGAGTAGTGTCTCACTTGTGAACTGCATCTCACCTTTCCAATAATGTTTCTTTCATTTTATGTCTAAAGAGTGAAACCTCCTTGAATATCGAAGGACGAAGGAGTCAATGATCATGTCCATGATGAGTGAAGGTGTATATGAGACATACCTATATACAATTTATTTTTCATTGAGTAATAATGTATGGGATTTATGAGCATGCATAGCTAACCCTTTGTAAGGAATTTCCCCAGGAAAATAAATCTTTATTTTTAATGTTGTGTGGTTCTGTAATCTATTTATAGTGGTTTTGGTTTGATTTTGATTGCTTGAAATTTTTGCAACTTCACCAATTGAAATATTCTTAATGGTCCCCTTACTATTTTGGGAATTACTAATAATCACCTATAGATATTTTTGGGTTGTGTAAAAGATCCACCACCTTTTCCACTAAATCAACATTTCAAGCCTATGGTTTTGATAAACCACGATATTCATACTTTTGATGGGGAATGGAATGTAATGTCATCTTCATTTGTTACTTACAAACATCATGTAATGATTTCCTAGTGCTCTTATGTACAATCGTACAACATAGAATCAATGGAACGGATCCTATTACAACTATGCACTTAAGTTTTCCCAGGCTAGAGTAGCACCCATATGGGTGATCATCCGGGAACTCCTAGTGTTTTATATGCCTATGGAATTTCATAAACTTATACCAATTTATCCCGCATGCATCATGGGAATTTTTCTCCTCTCATTCTGTCATATACAATTGAGGTGAAGGAGGCCCTTTAAGCATGCAATGGAGTGTGATGTAAAGCTTGTTTCGAATGATGCATAGACAACATCTCTTTCTTATTAGAGATAAGCTACCTCATTCTATAATGGATGTTGGGTTTCACTATATTTATCTGTTTCATGCAATATTTGTGTGTATTTCCTTGTTATATCTCTATTATATTTTTGTCTTGATGTCATTCTCAAAATAATTTGGTTCAGTAAAGAATACCCACAAAACATTTCCATACATAAATCCCTCTCTAATTGAATCATTTACATGGGAGCTTCACCTTATTGACTAACATTTATCACATTCATTCATAAAGGGGGTTTTTAAATTATGAAAAAAAGAGTCAATATATTGTAGGCATTGAGAGGGGGGATGTAGGGTATAGGGGGACATGAGATTGTATTGTATTGTATTCCTATAAATATATTCATATGTTGGTTTGATGAATATGACATGAGATTTTGGACATCATGTAGTGCGAGTAGTGTCTCACTAGTGAACTACAATATCTCTGTGTATTTCCTTGTTATATCTCTATTATATTTTTGTCTTCATGTTATTCTCAAAATAATTTGGATCAGTAAGGCATACCCACAACACATTCCCATACATCAATCCCTCTCTAAGTGAATCATTTCCATGGGAGCTTCACCTTATTGACTAATATTTTATCACATTCATTCATAAAGGGGGTTTTTTAATTATGAAAAATAGAGTGAATATATTGTAGGCATTGAGGGGGGGGATGTAGGGTATAGAAGGACTATAGGTATTGGAGCATATAAAAAGGGGTATTTTGAAAAAATATGGGATATCTAGTAAAAATAGGGTTTATTTTATTGGAAAAATGTATTGGGAGGAGGTTTAAAAAAAGGATTTAGGGAGGTATTTATCAATATGTAGTGAAAATAAGGGTATTTTTTGATATCCAAAAAACCAACGTGATATGTGAAAATTTTATTGAGTGGAGACCCTTTGATCATTACCTTAAATCCTTCGATCTAACTTAGTGAATTTTGATTTACACTTACTTGGGTGTTTTTCCATCTACCCATAGACTAGAATCAATGTTTGCATGCTTGTTGGGTGTTTTTTTTCCCCACAAACCTTACAAAGTGTTTTTATTTTGGCGTAAGATTTTTTTCTTTTCCCATGGTCCATATTCAACATTTTTCTTCATTTTTGGTCACCCAAATTTTCTTCATTGTTGGTTACCCAATTCGTCCTCTTGGTGTTTTCTCCACTATTGTATGATTAAATATGTCCACTTAGTGTATTTCTTCATTATTAGGTTGTGTAAAAGAGTCTTTAGTCAACTTTTGTGAGTCTGGATTGATATTTTTGGGTTTTGTTTTGATATCATAACTAGATACACCTCCTTTCACATGTAATTCACTCAACATGCAATCTATAGAAATATTTTCATTTATAAAGGCTAAATTGACCACTAGAGAAATAGATTATACATATGAGAAGCATTGGGTTTTATCTCCAACAATGATTTGTATCATATTTTCTTTATAGAGAGAAGATATTGCCAGCAACAACTATATAAACATCCAAATAGAGAATGTTCTTTGTATTTAGAATGGAGCAAGAAAATTTATGTTTTTTTTCTAGCTTGATAGAAGTATCCCAAACTCCAAAGCCAATTGGAAAAAATCCACTATTATCCAAAAGGATTATACTCAGATTCATTATTGAAATTTCAAATTTTGTTCCATTACAAGAACAAACAATAGAATGCATTAAAATATTATCATAGCATTGAACCAAAATAGGACCGAGAAGAAAATTCATTCTATAGAATCATCCGTGCTAATGAAACATACAGCTAATAGTCCCATCATTTACATATCAAATGGTATCAGAGAAAGTTTACTAGAGACCTTGAAGTAGATTCCATGCACAAAGCCTTGAAGAAGGAGAATTTGGAAGAGTTGAGAGTATTCAGTAGAAAGATTCAAGAGGAAGTCAATATTGGAGGCAAAGAGAAGATGATATAGAAAAAGAGCTTTCCAGGTCTCAGGACTCCTTCATTGTCATCAGAGAAGAATTAGACAAGAGAATATTGCAACTCTTGTAGTTAGGGGAGAAATTCACTTTGATGGATAATTGGAAAGATGAGAGGTTCACCGAAGTTAGTTATGATCTATACCTGGAATTGGAAGTGAAGGAAGAGGCCTTGAAAAAGATAGAAGTATATTTCTAAGAGACCAAGTGATCCCCTTCCATTTCCATTGCCAAATATAGTACCATGAAGGAGACAAGCATGGTAACATTTCCTACTAAGACCCTTTCTCAAGAAACCTTTGGTCACTTTGAGAAGCACACTAGAGACATTGATTCCAAGATTAGGAGGAAAATGGGATATGATGGCCAAGGGATAGGAAAGGAATCCAAAGGGATTTTGAGTGCTATTGTGGCTCAACAAAGGCCCAATTTTGAAGGCCTAGGATTCAGTGGAAAATAATCTAGTGCAATTGTAGGTCAAACCACTTTTGTCAATGCAAGAGAAAATGAAAAAGATTCCAGGTGTAGCATGCTACTCAAATTTTCTTGTAGAATCTTAGAAGAGGGCAGTAAAGAGATGATTATGCCATCTAGATCTACCCTAACTCTTGGGGGACCAAGAAACCAAGTAGGAAAGAATAATCACAAATAAAAAAGGTATGGAATACTTTGTTTTTATTGCAAGAAAAGTGGTCATAAGGATAACGATTGTTCAAACTCTTGAAGGACAAGTAGCCCATGCATGAATTATTGATAATACTGCTGATTGATTGGAAATTGGGAAGCTAAATGTTGGAGGCTTCACCTGGAAATCCATCCTAAGAACTGAATATCCAAGAAGAAATATTGGAGAGTCAAGTTCATGTCTAAAGAGGAGTTTTTTTCACTTTCATCCCAAGAATAAATGGTTGTTCAATGACCTATTTCCATAGTAAATGTCGTCTCTAGCCATGAGCTAGGCAATAGGCTTTGCCAAAGGAATCTCATATTCGTCTCTTATCTTCTAGCCTGCAGTGGAGGAACCATTTCTTATAGATTTTAGGAAGTATGCTTGATGATCAGAGAAGAATATTGAAAGGAGTTGAAGCTTTTTGGGACCCAAATCCTTCAAATGGGGTAGTGTGATCCAAACTGCATTTTTGTCAAAACTTCTTATAAATTTTTCATAATCATGTAATGTTTATTTTTATTTTTATTTTGTATTTTTGGGAAAATTTGGAAGTGGAATTGACACATTGTTATGGTTTTCCTTCCAAAGGAATCACATTAAAAATGAAGGTTGTAGTGAAGAATAGAGATAGGGGAGATGCAAGAAGAAATTGAGGAGTTTGAAGAGAAGAGATGAGATCTCGAAGAGTGCATGTTGTTTGAATATCGAATGGAGAAGGATTTAAAGATCCCTTCCATGATGAGAGGAAGTATATTTGATCCATGTCCATATATAATTTATTTTTCATTTAGTATCAATGAATGAGATTTTTTACCATGCACAACTCACCTTTTATAATAAATTTCCCAAGAAAGATAAATCTCTATTGTTTATAATGTGTGGTTATGTAATCTGCTTATTGTGGTTCAAGTTTGAATTTTATTACTTGAAACTTATGCAACTTCACCAATTAAAATATTCTTAATGGTCCCCTTACCATTTGTGGGAACTACTAATAATCACCTTCCTACATTTCTAGGTTGTGTAAAGCATACCCATAACCTATTTTCAAAGCTCAATTCCTCTCTAACTGAATTATTTCCTTAATTCATTGGAGTTGGCTTAATATATTATGAATTACACTTGGGAAATTGTCCCTCTACCCAAAGAAAAGACTCAATGTTTTCATGTTTTTTGGGAATTTGTTCTTTTCCCTCAAACCTCACAAAACATTTGTATTGCTATCTGGGCATTTTCTCTTTTCCCATGAGCCATACTCAACATGTTTCTTCATTGTTGGTCACCCAATTCATCCTCTAGTATTTGTTATTCATTATTGGTCACCCAATTCATCCTTTGGGTTTTTTTCTCCATTATTGGATGATTACATCCATCCACTAAGTGTCTTTCTTCATTTTTGGTATCTGTAAAGAGTATTTGGTAAGATGGTGCGAGTTTAGATGAATGATGTTGGGTTTTGTTTTGATATCATAAGAAGATACACCCACTTTCACATGTAATTCACTTAGTTGGAAATATGTAGAAGTATTTTCATTTATAAATGCTAAATTGAGCACCAGATTATACATATGAGACGCATTGGGTTTTAGCTACAACAATCATTTGAGTCATATTTTCTTTGTAGAGATAACACACTACCACCTACAACCATCTAGACATCCAAAAAAATCATGCACTCTCTATTTAGAATACGGAAAGAAGAAGTTTGTATTTTTTTAGCTTGCCAAAGGTAGCCCAAGATCAAAAACTAGTTTTAACAAAGCCACTAGTGGCCAAAAGTCTTACACTCAAATCCATGATTTCAATTTCAAAGTTTGTTCAATTATAGGTAGTAAGAATAGAATGCATGAAATCTAAGAAGATCATTGAACAAAAATTGGACCTAGAAGAAAATTCATTCTATATAAGCATCAATGTTGATGAAATGGACATTCCTAATCCAGGTGGATATTGGTGGCCACCCACCTGTTCCAAATGGCTCATGTTGAGAGTTTTTAGTTCAACACGTTCTTTTGTACTTATTTGTAATTGTGGGATTTACAGTTCTAGGGTTGTCTAAATCCCTACACATATTCCAGGTGGAAATTGGTGTCTTCCCACCTAATCCAATTGGCTTATTTTGTATGTTTTCATGTGAACACATTTTTTTGTACTTACAAGGTCTTTTGGGGGCACTAAACAATGTTATTTTGGCTCTCCATAGTGAAATTGTAGACAGAGTCAAATTTTTATGGAGTAATGTGTATTTCTCAAAAATCCCTTTCTAACGAGCTATCACGTGCCTAAAAAAGAGATCGTATGAAAACATTACGACCCCTGGAAGTTACTGTACTAAGTTACCCAAACGGGCCCACATGACTTTTGGCATTTCATCTCCTAGGGTTAGGTTTTTGGATTTATATGGTTTTGGAATTCATGGTTATCATAAAAAAGGCCTTCAGATCCTCATTGTAATCATCTTCCGGTGAATGATCATAGTCATCACATCTCTTCTAAGAGATAAAGTTGCCACCATTCTAGCGAGTCTTGCACTCTATAATTTTACAGTCTCTTTGCAATTATTTCAATAATAGAAATCAAGTATTGTTGTATTTCTCTGTTCCTGGAAATTTTCATGAGCGTTTCATTGTAATATCTATGCTTTCATTTTGTTCTGCTCCTAAATCCGGATCAGAGGTATCAGAGTAGGCGAATGTTGATCGTTTTTCAGCACATGTCCTCGACAAGCTCTGAGTATAGCCAACCATGTCTTGATCTTGTATCTCTTGAGGAAAATCACTCTTTTTGCCCAATAAACTCTCGATGGTGGTGTTGAGCACTCAACACACCCTAAAAGGTTTTTGAAAATTCTTCTCTTTTTGGCTACCTCATGTTTTCTTTTCTTCATTTTGAGTAGAGTTGGTTGTGTAGGGATCATTAAAATTTGTTTCCATGTCTCATCAGTGATCACGTTCAGATTTATTTAGACCTGTCAAATTAAAACCCTTTTTTCTCTAAAAAGAACCTGGCATTTTAACTAAGAATTCACAGCTAAAATTATTCCCCACACACCTATTTTGGGCATTGGGGAAATCCAAGTAGAAAAAATGACCACGTAGTGAGAATAATATTCGATCACTGTTGTATCATTGGCATTAGGAAGAAATGAAGGAGGATTGTGATGGTTGTTCGCAAAGAAGATTCAGGAAATGGTCGATATCCCATCGACGTCGGAGAAATATGAGAGGGCCAAAAATTTACATGGGCCATGACGAAGCTCTGATAACTGATTACTGATGCATTTGTTCGGGGTCAATGAAATATAAAAGATTTAAACTATGGAAAATTTCTACATCGACACATCGTCGATCACTGATCACCGATGCATGTTAGACATCGGCAAGTTTCGAGGGTGTAATATAGGAAAAGTTGTTTAAACATATCGTCGATCGTCGATCCTTGATCATTTTTCCAGCATGGGCGGGGTATGAGCTGTTTGTTAAACTTATCTAACAAAAATCCTCGATTCTGAATAAACTCTTAAATGAAGAAGCAAATTTCAAATGCCATGTTTCTTTGACACGTAGAAATTTTGTATGATCTAGTTTCATCCTGAGTCACCTTATGTTTCCCCATGTCCTAGTCACACTTCCAAGTCATCATTTCTACATCAGCGTTGTACAGAAAGATGGATCGACATCAGAGTTTTTTCCAAGAGATATCAACGAAAATTGTCTAAAGAAAATTGCTAACTTTCGATCCACCTGTTTAAATTAGCAGAATGATGGGACGTTTTCAACACACAATAAGATCAGATTCTTCCATTCAATAGGAAAAATAATGTTTTTCTCTTAATACATTTCTACCCTATGCACCGATTGAATAACGGGAATGTGAAATTGTTGACGAACCACAATGTAGCCTTCTCCTATGTCGCCAACCTACGATTGCTTTTAATCTTGAGCATAATGCAGATCTGGCGACAGATTTTGTAGAACCACACTTACACCCTAATTTAAAGAATTGGTGCGACAAGGTAAGTATTCTCTGCGTTTAAATCACTAAGACAGTGTCAAACCCCAACATTCTCCACACAAGTTTCTCATTTCCAGAGTAGTCAAAGAAGCGAAAAGAGCGTCTCAAGAGTTGCACTTGATTCTCAAAATTTCAAAACCATGTTAAGCTAGTGCAAAGAAGAGTTATGTGTTAATTTTATCATTTCGATGGTCACAATTTATTTATATATCAGTATTGTCTTTGCAACATGGTGTCTAACTCTACTCTCTTTGTAGAAAATTTCCTCCAAGGAAGTCAATAACCACATGCTCTCCAAGGGCACCAAAATTGAAGGAAGCAAAGATCAGTGAAGGATCTTCTCTCAGCGCTATGAGACATTTGGAATTTTCTACTAGAGAGGAATCGGCCATCAAAACAAAAACTAAGAATGAATTTTCTCATCTCCCTGCTTTTGGCGATACATAAGAAAGAACTGCATCAAAGCTAATTCTCCCCCAAAGGGGAGTTTTGTTCAACATAATTACCCAGGAAGATTACCCGGAATTTATTCCCCACAATGACCCATATGTAATGGTGGTCGACGACCAGGTTTTTCCAAACATTCGATGTTCATGCGTGCATATGGTATCCTTCTGAACCCTAGTCTTTCTCTGTATTGAGACTCTGGGGTGGAAAATCAATCATATAGACGTGATGAAGCTCCTAGTCAATGATGTGAATGGTGGATATGTCGGTGGTTTTTTCCTGAGAGAGGTCCATAAAAATTACAAGATCAAGGACTCGGAGGAGGCCATTAATCGACATATATTTTATAATTAAATTTTTTTTTCTTCCTTCCACCAGGAGTTCCATGACATTAGTCGATTAATGGCCTCCTGGTGGAAGGAAGACAAAAAATTCACAAACAGGAACAATGAATGGTACTGGACATCAAATATAAGGGAGCCATGCATCTATTTAATGTCTCTAATATACTGATTATACAGGGAGAGATATTGGTCTAAGTTATCGGAGGAATGGATGCCCCTGGCATACACCATGGCCATCTCCGGGAGTATCTTCAACTAGGGAGAAATAATTTCTAAGAAATTGAGCACTAGCATATTGTAGGCTCAAACAACAAAGGATGGAGAAGCACTCTCTTTTCACATGGCTTCATATCTGTTAGACGTGATCTATGCAAGGAATTTCTTCATCGACATGAATCTGAGTTGGCATGTCGCCAAGATACCTGTACATGTCTACCTCAAAATCCCATGGGAAAACAGGTACAAAAAATCTTATGTTGTCATCTACGATGAACTCATAGCTGCAGACTATTTTATTATTTTCAAGAAAGAATGCCCAAGACTGTTTGCAGCGGCCAAGAAAATGATTTCAAAAGTAGGCCATTGATACCTAGATGAAACCACGACTTATATCAAGGTGTTCAAGGTCCCCGGTGCACCACATTTACACCCCTCTCACATCCCAGACCGACTCTTGGTAGGATAGATATGTTACCAGACCATCTTGTAGGGCTATAATTCCAGTTTGGTTAAAGACAAGAAACGAGTGTTTGTTAAGCCCTAATATTGTCTCATTACCCCTTAATTGGGGCATATTACATTAGTAATTTTATTTTATTTATGTTGTCTTTGTTCCATTAGTTGTAATTATACCTCCTAGTCTCCTATATATACCAAGGATACATTTTCATTTGGAATCATCTTGGAATTGTACATTTATGTGGGAATAAGGAGGTTGCCCCCTTGAAGAGGGTTATTATCTGAATTTCTCTCCTTTTCAAGGTGTTGAGTACTTATTCTGAGGCTTTTCTACGCTATATTTATATTTGGTTCTTAACATATGGTATCGAAGCTCAAGGTCTTGGGGTTTCACTACTACATCTGAGACACCTTGGAATTTTTTCTATAACTAGTTTTCTACAATGTTTCAGAAGGAACGCCTCAGAGGATATTTATTAGATGGATCAAGGTACGTTGGGTTAAAATTTCATCTCCTGGGGCCTTATAATTTCATAGATACATCCTATGCCATATAGGGTTCTGGAATCATCATGAACTGAGTCATTGTGAAATTTTGGCTATAAACTTTTTTCTGTAACATTCCATACCATAAACGCCGGAGGATATTCACAAAATTTAGTAAGGTATCGATGGTAAAAATGTCATATTTTGGGTTGTATTGAATTTTTATATACACCCTGTGGCAGATAGGGTATCTGACTAGTCCTATTGACTAGCCTCAAGAAGGTGTTCCAGGTAAAAAAATCATAACGTATTCCTAGAGTATCCAAATTGAGTGAGGCTGGTTGCATTGGATAGTGTATAGTTTGTAGTATTTCTGGTACACATTTTAGAATTTTATATTAATTATTTTGTGTGGGGCATGCTATATAAGTGAAATTTCCAGGAAAGGCCAAAAATAAGCAAGTTGTGGGAAAGTTACCATAAATTCCACTTGGCACATCCAATTTTGATCAAACCTGTGGAATTGCAGAGAATAAATATCATAGAACTAAAAAAATAGAGTTTCATACCCAGAAGAGATGAAACTTTGGAGATATAGCAGAAGAAATATTGTCTAGTAGAACCACCACAAAATCAACGTTCAAAAGTGGTACTTGGCCAACATGCCACCCAAAAAGGGAACTTCTACACCAAATAAGCCTCCAGGTAATCCTACATGGACTCTTGATGAAAGGTGAAGAAATTCGTAGGGACATAAAGGATTTACAAAAGAAGACAGTAACAAAATATGAACTACAAGAGATGATGGAGGGTTTAAAAGGGAAGATCATGGAAGGATTGAAAAATTTCATAATAGAGAGGACACCTGAAAGTGAAAATGTATCCCATGAAATTCATTATGAGGACACAAGGACGGTGAATCAAGAATGGAGATATTCCAACTTTTGGTTGAAGACCAACCACGTTCCTAAGATCGAAATGAGGAAGTTTGATGGAAACGACCCAATCACATGGATACTTCAGATGGAGCAATCCTTTGATCTACATAATGTGCCACATACACAAAAGGTACGAATTGCTTCTTTATATTTAGAACCCAATCAATTTGTATGGTATCGATGGCTTTGTTCTCGCAAATCACTCGTCACTTGGAAAATTTTCAGGGAAGAAATAATAGCACACTATGAGGATACAAGGAGCAATACCTTCTTTAGCCAATTGATATATCTCAAGGAAAAGTGTTCAGTTATAGAGCACATTGAGAACTTCCAAAGATTGAATATAAAGGTAACATATATTCCAGATGAGCACTTCATTGATGTATTCATAGGAACTTTAAAGGATAACATTCAACATGAGGTTCTCCTTTGGGAACCCAAATCATTGGAGAATGCATTTAAGGTGGCAAGAAATGTTGAAAGTAAAAACATGCCTATGGCTACTAGAAGGACCAATCCCAACATCTATAGAGAGAATAATGCTCCTTATTCTAAAACACCTCAACCTACAAGGTTGACACCTCAACAATTGGAGGAATGAAAAGAAAAAGGTTTAAGATTTAATTGTGAGAGCAAGTACAGTAAGGGACATAAGTGTGGTGAGAAGAAATTATTCTACATAGATTGTGAAGAGGAAGAAAAAAAAGAACAGGAACCATCTCAAGATGAAAATGTAGAAGCAATTTCGTCTAAAGAGTTGATTCCCACAATATCGTGTAATGCATTGGCTAGAACTAGCACTCCTCAAACCCTCAAGATCGAAGGATACATAAAAAATAAAAAGGTATTAGTCCTAATTGATTCTTGCATTACTCATAATTTCATTCACTATAAATTAGCCAAATCTCTCAATTTCTTCGTATATCCAATGCTAGAGTTTCAAGTAATGATTGCAGATGGAGGAACTATCAATTGCTCAGGAAAATGAAATGAGATAAATATTACTATGGGGTAATATGTGATGAATAGTCCAATGATTTATATACCCATGGGTGGTGCTAATGTTGTACTAGGAATCCAGTGGTTACAATCATTAGGAACAATGGCTTTTAATTTTCAAGAACTTATCATGAAATTTTCATTGGAAGGAAACGAAATTGAGTTAAGACGTATCACAGGGAAACCCGGTAAGGTGATAAGCTATAATGGCATGACAAAATTATTGAAAAATGGGCATCAAGGCATTATTGCACAACTATGATCACTAGATGTTCAAGCATCTAAGCCATCTATTCCTCAAGATATCCAAGGGATCATTGATAAGCATTCCAAAGTTTTTGAAGATATTCCCAAAGGTCTTCCACCCACTCGAAATCATGATCATGAAATTCACCTAATTCCTAGGAGTGTTCCTCCTAACATCAGGCCATATAGATACCCTTATTCCGATAAGAGTGAAATTGAGCGCATGGTTGAAGAAATGTTAGAGGCTTGCATTATTATACCTAGCCAAAGTTCTTACTCTGCACCAGTGGTAATGGTATTCAAGAAAGATAGCTCATGGCATATGTGTCTAGATTATAGAGAGATCAACAAGATCACTATTAAAGATACGTTTCCTACTCCTGTCATTGATGAATTGTTAGATGAACTACATGGAGCAATATATTTCACAAAATTGGATCTATGTTCAGGGTATCATCGGATTAGAATGAAGCAACAAGATATCAAAAAAACAACATTCCGAACTCATGAAGGCCATTATGAATTTTTGGTCATGCCTTTTGGCCTTACAAATGCACCTTCCACATTCCAAGGGTTGAAGAATTCCATTTTCAATCCCTTCCTTCAAAAATTTGAGTTAGTATTTTCTGATGATATACTAATCTATAGCAAGTCTTGCGAGGATCATGTGCAACATGTTGACAAGGTGATACAACTACTAAAGGAGCAAAAAATATATGCCAAACCATCCAAATGTTTCTTTGGAGTGAAGGAGGTAGAGTATTTGGGTCATATTGTATCTCATGAAGGTGTTAAGGTATACCCTAACAAGATTAAGGCCATGATGGACTGGTTGATTCCCAAAACATTGAACAATCTTAGAGGCTTTTTGGGTTTGAAGAATCAAGAATCATGGATTCCAGAGGAAACTAAAGCTTGTGAACAACTTAAAGAGGTTTTTTTGGAATCTCCTGTATTGACCACTCCATAATTCACAAAAGCCTTTATTGTGGAATGTGATACCTCGGGAAATGGAATTGGTGTTGTCCTAATGAAAGAAGGAAGGCCCTTGGCTTTTGAAATTCGGCCACTCAAGGGGAAGGAATTATAGAAACCCATTTAAGAAAAGCAAATGATGGAAATAGTACATGCATTGAAGAAATGGCATCCTTATCTAATAGGTAGGCACTTCAAGGTGAAAATAGATCATGATAGTCTTAAATAATTCTTGGAACAAAGATTATCTTCAGAAGAACAACAAAAATGGGTAACCAAGATATTGGGTTATGATTTTGAGATCATCTATAAAAAGGGGAAGCAAAATGTTGTGGTAGATGAACTCTCAAGAAAGTATGAAGATGTTGAGGCCTTTCTCTATGCTATCTTGATCATCTAAAGCGATTGGATAATAAAATCAAGGGATGAATGGAAGAATGAAGAAAAAGTATGGTCTCTCATTCAAAGGTTGCAGCAGGATTCTAGTGCATCAGATACATTTACATGGAAAAATGATTCACTATGGTACAAATATTTATTATATTTATGTAAGAACTCCCAACTCAAAAAGAAGGTACTATTGGAATTGCACACCTCTCCAATAGGAGGGCACTCGAGATTTTTGAAAACCTACCATAGAGTCAAGAAGGATTTTTTTGGGGATTGCCTTAAAACTGATGTTCAAAGGTTTGTGGCAGAATGTTTGGTTTTTGAAGAAAATAAGGTGGAAATAATTAAGACCCCAGGTTTTTTACAACCATTAGCCATCCCAAGTTAGCGTTGGGAGGAGATTTCCATGGATTTCATCACAGGGTTACCGAAGTCTAAAGAAAAGAGTATCATCATGGTGATTGTTGATAAACTGAGCAAGTACATACACTTTTGTGCACTCTCTCATTCCTTCAAAGCTAGTACAGTTTCCACCGCATTCATGGAGACAGTTCAAAAGCTACATGGCAACCCAAATATTATTGTAAGTGACAGAGATCCCATCTTCACTCGACATTTTTGGACATAATTATTTTCTTGTTTGGGTACTCAATTGGCTCATAGCTCATCCTATCATCCTCAATCTGATGGACAAACTGAGATAGTGAACAAATGTCTGGAAGGATACCTTTGTTTCTTTGTCTCTGATAAACAAACACAATGGTTCAAATGGTTACCCTTAGCAGAATAGTGGTATAACACTTCCTTTCATACTGCAACAAAAATGACACCATTTATGGCACTCTATGAATACCAACCTCCTTCCATCACTTCTTCTCTAAAATAAAAATATAAGGTTCAAGAAATGGAAGATCACATTGAGCATCAACAACAAGTTCTCCAAATCTTAAGGGACAACCTAACCATGGCACATAATTGCATGAAACAACAAGCAGATCAACATCATAGTGAAAGAAGTTTTGAAGTAGGGGATTGGGTGTTTTTAAGACTACAACCATACAAACAAATGTCCCTCAAGCAAGCCAAAAAGGATAATAAATTATCACCAAATTACTATGGCCCTTACAAGGTGTTGCAAAATATTGGTACTATGGCATACAAATTGGAGTTGCCTGCATCTTCATGACTACAACTAGTTTTCCACGTTTCATGCTTAAATAAGGTTATAGGCGACAAGATCCCAGTTCAAACTATATTGCCAAAACTTGACGAGGAAAGAAAAATCATATTGGATCCTGGAGCTATCACTGACACAAGAGTTCACTAGCTAAGGAATAGATCCATTTCATAGTATCTCATTAAATGGAGGAAACTATTGGCTGAAGATTACACTTGGGAAGATGAGTCTTTTATACAAAAGCATCCAAAGTTACTCAAGCATTGTGGAAAACACTTGTCTCAATGGGAGGGGAATGTTAAGCCATAATATTGGCTCATTACCCCTTAATTGGCACATATTACATTAGTAATGTTATTTTATTTATGTCATATTTATTCCATTAGTTGTAATTATACCTCCTAGTCTCCTATATATACCTATTATCACTGAAATTTTGTCCGCACGTGGCGATAAGAACTCAACATCGTCAAACAACAATGAAGTCATTCATGGCCCTGAATTAATCTTATAGCATTCAAAAAAGGTCAAAAACTATACAAAGTAGTGAAAAATTGAAGAGCGCTTTACAAAAGTTGGGCGTGCGCGCACATGCGCATAATAGAAACGTATCATGCGTGCATACGTGCACGATGCGCTGTTGTTAGCGCAAAAATCCACGCACCTACTAAACGACACATTTATTGAAGTGGTTGACCTCCCAACCACTTGTGGATCAGCTCCCAAGACGATTTGACCCTCAAATCTGAGATGAATACACATGGTAGGCTGGTCAAAGACCTAATAATGCCCTAAATGGCCTCTTTTCACACTACAAGGAAGTTCCACAAAAGACCAAAGCAATGCTATAAAAAGCCATGAATGGACCTCATTTTCTCAAGGAATTTCATGTAATGTTATGCTGCCTATATTGTTTTAAGGACTCCATCCTTGACAAGAGCACATTGGCACCATTTCATTGAGAAATCCACCTCTCCATTGAGTGGATTTGCAAGGAGTTCTTTCACC
>SNQJ01S0025893.1:136613-161795 GCA_010110895.2 Picea sitchensis
ACTACAAAAGAGTAGATAATGAACCGATATGGACTAAATCACAAAGAAGGTCACTTACTCCCAAGTATCAAAATTTATTTCTTGGTCATTATTATACTTGCAAAAATTTTGGACATAAGGAAATTAATTGCAGAATCAATGAAAGGAACAAATACGCAAGAAACATGAATGGTGTAAACAAAATATATCGAAATAATTGTGGATTTGTCAACAGAAGTTATAATTCATTTTACCCATTGATGGACAAAAATATTGTATGCTACAAATGTAATTATCTTGGTCACAAAGCACGAGATTGCAGATATATGAATGAATATGTCCCTATGCCAACCATAGTATGGAGAAGGAAAGAGATTCCAAACAATTAAGATTGTCGAATAGAAATGACCGCTGAAGAATGTAAAGAAGAAGATGAATGGTACATAGACAGTGGATGTTTTGCACAAATGACCGGGGATCGAGACAAATTCATCAGCTTGAAGAGAAAGGGTGGCAATGTTGCATTTGGAGATGACTCATCTACCAAAATACTTGGAGAAGGTGTAGTAGAGATTGGAATAAAAAATGTAAAAGAAAAGAATGTTCTATTGGTTAAAGACTTGAATCATAATCTACTCAGTGTTAGTAAAATGTGTGATCAAGGATACACTCTTATGTTTGATTCCTGAAAATGTTAAATCAGAGAAAATAACCCAGGAAGATTGGTTGCAACTGCAACAAGAAGACCAAACAACATATACATCCTAGACATGAAGAAGAGAGAGAAGACAAAAGTCACACAAAAGGATTTTAAGGAAGAAAATGTCCCAAAGACCAAAAATAAGGATGAAGTATTATTGAGTGCCACATGTTTAGGGGGAGCAGACCCAAAGAAGAGAGTTACATTTTTCCATTAAAATCAGGGGGATCATCCCTAACCTTTTACATTGATGTCAAAGGGGGAGAGAAATTTGGATCATGATGATAGGGGGAGCATGAGTGTTTCCATCAATGACAAAGGGGGAGATTGTTGGAATATTGGTTGTTGTCATTGATGTCAACCCTAGTCATGGGTTTTGGACCGCAAGCTTGATAAAGGTATTTGGACATGAAGGACAATGCACATGAATATACAACATGCATGAATGGATAGTATACATCATGTTGTTTCCGGTGGTATGTAGCACGTCATGTGGTTCCTCATGGTTGAGGAGAAATGAATTTTTGAAGATGACAAAGTGAATTGAAGAAGGAAGTACATGTAGGCCCTGAAGATATTTAAATAAAAGAATTACAAAATAATAAAATGTCGGGTTGGCCCTAATGTTAAAAGGAAGTGACATAAATGGTATAAATAAATATCATTATACATTCATTTGATACAAGTCAAATTTCAGAGGAAATAAGAAGTAAAAGAAGGCCAGATTTCAAGGGAGGATGAAGTCTTTTGGTGATGTGTTCAAAGGTATGTTATTTTCAGGTTATCTTACCATTTTTTATAGAACAATTCAGATGGTGAAATCAATATGGAATTGAGAAGACATATCAAGGTACCACCGGTAAACATTTCAGATCTTGATTCACTATAATTATGGATATACACTCTATGGAAGATAGGGTTTGTGACCAGTCCTGAAGCTAGTCAATAAACAAGTGTTATGGGTAACACAATCATAAATTCTTCATAAAGAATCCAAATGAAGTGGGACAAATTCCATTGGAATGATTACAGACTATAGTTTCATGTGTACGAGTTTCAGAACCAGCTGTTAAATATTGAGCGCGGGACATGTTGTACAAGTTGGGTCCTTTGAATAGACCAGAATTGAATAAAGTCTACCATTATTTCTATAACCTCTTTTCGAGGATGATTCAAGGAGTGAAAATTGGAGGAGTTTCAGAGAATACATTGAGTAATATTATCTATAGGATTAGAGTACTCCAAGAATTGAATAATTGCATAAATTGAAGAAGTCTCATGAAGCATTATCAGGTTCTATGTGATGATTGGTTGATGGTGATGATTTAATGTAAATTTTTATTATCTCTCATATATTATTGGGTGGAAGGAAGGGGAAAGGATGGAGAGTTCAAATCTCTCTTGATATTGGAGGATTGTATCTTCCTCTTGGAGGTTTATCCCCCCGTTTACATTTGGAAGCTATAGCTACCTTTTGAAGTCATTGCTTCCCTTGAACAATAACTATTGATTATTTCTCATATATTGAGCATGGTGTATTGTAGTGTATTGGTGTAACTCTTATACTATTGTTAATTTCTCATTGGATATAATTGAATGGTTTAATTATAAGTTGAAAAAGGTTTTAAATTGTACTTGATACTAATTCACCCCCCCCCTCAGTATCAACACCTACCACCCTGTTTTGTTTTTGCTGCAACCAAATGGAAGCTATAAGTCCCTGTGTTTAAGCATCCACTTGAAAGTATGAGGAAAATAGTCTTCCCTAGCACCTACCTATCACCCTAATTATAAAAAATTTCTTATTGAAACTTATTACAGTGATACAATGTTTTTGAAAGGCTTACCAGTCTCATCACTGTTATGCTACACTGCTTTGTTATGCCTGCACGCCTCGACTTTCTCTTCCTCTCTCAAATATACATTTTTGTTCTATGTCTTTCTTTTGCACTTTATTCTTTGTGTATTATTTCCATTCTATGCGCTACTCCTCTTCTGTGGGTTTCAACTTCTACACACAACATGCTTCTACCCGTATGAATAAATCTAAGCAGAAGAAACCATATCTTCTCTATTCTACGTATATTTATCATGCCAAGTCCTCTGCCAGATAATACACCTAACTCTTCATTCTCTCTGGTGATCATGTTGAGTGTGTTCTTCATTAGTGGTCATTATCCTGAGATTGTTTGGCTTCTCTGGAAGTTACATTCTTTGATGCTTTTCCATTTGTCAATTGTCTCTATGATGAGTATTCATCCTACTGGTAGTTACCTCAAGACTCTTCAGATCCTTTTGCGATCACCCTAAAGATCTTCGAATTCTCTGGCAGATGAAATAACTCTATTTCTCGTAGTTATGATCATTCTATTCTAGCAATTACAGAGAGAACCTCCACACATTCATCCCTTCAATGCCTTTTGCCTTTTTGAGAAAAATTCACAGCATGTGCTAGATTTTCTTCCTAAGCCCATTCCTTTTACGTGACCATCGATGGTGACCAAATTCCTATTCAAAAGGCTCTTCCCCATCTCCCAAACTCCGAAGTGGATCTTAGCAATGTGCTAGCTTCTCCCTCGATATGAAATTGGGTGATGATCTCATGTGACCACACGATTGCGGGCACATCCAAAGGTGGTGTAGATCAAACTACTTTTCACCCTGCAATTTACCTCCAGTTTCCATGTACGCTTTCTCCAAAACCATGGTTTCAATTGTGTCATTCTCATGAAAAATTAATACACAAGCATGTTCTAGACCCAGAATGTGACAGGACCATCAATCTTACGATCTTGATGGTGCTCCTGAGTGGATAGATTAGATTGGACGGTTTATTTAATGGAAACAAATCAATGGTCAGTTTTGATCCTTACACTTATCCGTTCATTGTTCAATCTAACGGTAGGACTTAATCAAACATTGATATGGAAGGCTGTCATAACTTCACCCTTCAGAACTTTGGGATTTCATATTTTCAAATTTGCACTATCCTTCCACTGTACTATGATCAACGGTTGAGAATACACCCAAAGTGATCTTTCAAATCAGATCACTTGTGTCCTTGTTGAGGTGGTCTGCTGACATGGGTGAGATGTGTAGACAATGTAGTGGAGAGTGGAGGAAAATCGCGGCAGTGGAGTGTGATGTGTAGAGGGTAGTGGAGTGTGAGGGCAGAGCGTGGAGGTGGTATGTATGAGTGGTTTGTTGGTTTACTCAAAGGGGGGGTCAGGCGGTAAGTGGTAATGAGTGAGGGGGGTCCATGTTAACTGAAAGTTGACACATATGAGGGTCCCACAAGGAAAATACCACCAACTCCAACCCCCCCAATGGTTAAAGGAAGAAACCTCAGGGGGGGTTCGATATGCCCTATCGACCGTAGATCTGAGTTCTTGATTCTTGGCCACTGAGATTAGTACGATCTTTAAACAACTTACCCTATCTTTCCACTTTAGAATGATATGATGACTACGATATTAATCAGATGATCTCATGGTCAAGAACATATTTCAGCTCTCCGGGTCTCCATATTTCAGATATTTCAAATCTCAAACTGACACTCTGGATTAGACAACCTAGATTCACGTCGAACGATCTGGCGCTTAAGATATTCTTCGAAAGATATAATGACTAATATTTAATTCTGACGATCCAACTATTGAGGATTCATTTCATCTCTCCAAGTCTCTAGACTTTAGGAATTTCAAAGCTCAAACTAAATTCTTGAAGTGAGATTTTTCCAGAGAATAACCTCCTCACATATTTATACCCAAAATGAATGACGTTCATTGGATCAAGATCTTAGATCAATTACATGATATGTATACGATGTAGCATTTCTATCTTATCCTATCCTTCCACTTAGAATGATCCAATGACTGACGAAAATCTGTGCTTTATCTGACGACTGACGGGGATTCGGATAATCAAATTATCAACTCTTTAGCCTTGTTTAAATTACCCTTCAATTAATTTGATCCAACGGTCGACATATATTCTGGTGATCATGATCTCACATCTCATCCCTTTCTTATCCTGTCCTTCCACTAATTCAATACAACGATCATTGCATTTTCTCCAGATCCGATGGTCCACATTCATTTTGGATTTTGGGCTTTGGGTAATTCAACTTTCAAGTTGCCAATTCTTCCAAAGTGAGATTCCTTGAAGGGTAACCTCCTCACGAATCCATTGGATCTAATGATTGTTAGTATTTTGGATTGATGATCCAACAACCATTTTCACTCTTCCCCTTGAGCTTCTGATCTCTCCAACTTTGAATATTTTCTAAGTGTTCACGAGTCTCGACCTTTGATCCTCCTGCGAGTCTGTCTCTTGGACCTCGTCTACAATTCTGGAAACTACTATCTCTTTTGAGATTTCTTGTTTATTCATATTGTTCACTTCTCCTCCTGACCTTATGATTTTCATATAAAACATCGACGTTGTTTTTATTTCCATGAATGACAAGAACATGCTTTCCTCTAAAACATGCCAACAATTTCCCCCTTTAGCATTGATGTCAACCCTAAAAGGATGTCGCTTATACCTCCAATTGTATCATCCAAACCACTCCTTTTCTCCCCCTTTGAAATCAATGTCAAAGAAAACATGCTCCGCCTGAGTTGTTGCAACACTTTGCATAGGTATTAAATATTCAACCAACACATACTCCCCCTGACAGGATGGAATCTATTAGGTTGATAATGGGGTCATGCCCAACTTCTAGCGTAGATACTCAAACTGATATTTTTCAAGTGGTTTAGTGAAGATATCAACAATCTGATCTTTGGATGGAATATAATGCAAAGAAACAACAGTGTTGGTCACCTGTTCCCTGAATAAGTGATACTTGATGGGTATATTCTTGGTCTTGGAGTGAAATACATGATTCTTTGACACACTAATTGCACTAATATTATCACAATGAATTGGGATCGGTGTAGTATAATTTACATCCAAGTCTGCAAGTGTTTGAATCATCCATAATAATTGGGTACATCAAGCGACAACTGCAATGTACTCAACTTCTATATTCGATAAGGAAATGGAACCTTTCTTCTTTCTCAATCATGCTATAAGAGAATCTCCTAAGAAGAATTCTCCTCCAATCATGATTTTCCTTTCATCCATGTCGTTAGCCCAATCAACATCTGAATAGATTGATAATTGAAAATTATGATTCCTAGGATACCATAGACCATAGTTCATTGCTTCTTTCAAACATTTGAATATTCTTTTGATGGCTATCAAATGACTCTGTTTAGGTGCATAATGATACCTTCCTACCATTCCAAGAACACGCATTATGTTTGGACGAGATGTTGTGATGTACAACATGCTTCCTATCATAGACCTATATGAACTCTTATCAACATTAGGTGAGTGATCATCCTTTCTTAGCTTGCATCCAGTGACCATATGTGTGCTCACAGGTGTAGAATATTCCATTTGAAACCTTTTCAATATTTCTCTTTGATATTTCTCCTGAGAAAGAAATAGTCCTTTGGACGTCTGAGTAATTTGCAGACCAAGAAAAAATGATATTTCCCCCATCATAGACATTTCAAATTCAGACTGTTAAGAACATGAATTGATATACAAATATAATCACCACAAATACTGAATATACAATAGATCCAGAGAGAAATATAGAAGAAACCACACTTTATTATTACCAAACCCTTGAGGTAGGGAAACACCATACAATGGATCTTATTATGGAAAGGATCATCTCCTATTCACTTTCCTCTTAGAGGGGGCATCCTCTTATTGAGCTATATCTCACAATACAATAATTATCTTCATGTCCCATTACATTTCTTGAACCTCTTGATATAGTGCTACCATCACCTAAGAAAATTCTAGAGGAGGAATCTTCTAGAAGTAGAACCTTCTAATAAGTCCTCTTACATTTATTATATCTAACTACCCATTTATTATATCTAACTATCATAGTGGACCTTATTTAATAATATAGTGGACCTACTCCACCTTACATTGAATGACCTCCACTATTATCAATATGGTCCCTCTAGCCCCCCTCAATACCTCTCTAGCTATGTTACATTCCATCAGCCTTATTAAAGCATTTTCCTCAACGCTTGATGTACAACCATATACCAGGGTCCCATGGATAAGTGTGGACCATAGTGTTGAATTAGAATAGAGAAACAGGGTTCCATTGAGAAATGGTAGTCACCATGCTGAATTAGTCCAACCACCATTGTAAACCAAGTTACCATGTCCAATTTCTCATGTGAACCCCACATGGAAGATATCGACACCCAATAACCAACTGAAAATGATGCTCCCAATACTGACACCTATCATGTGGGTCCAAATAAGAATATCCATCAACATAGTGGGAGATGATCAAAGATGAATTTGGAAGGAACCATACCATTGTAGAATATGAAGGTTGAACGTTGGTAACTAGATCTTGATTTGGTACATTGATGTTCTCTACAGGAGGTGGAGTACAGTCATAAAATAAAATATGGAAGAGGTTATCATCCCAGAAATGACAACTATCCATATACCAATCATCACAATCAGCCTCAAAATCATACCAAGAACATATTTTTTTATTATATTCATCCCTAAAGTCTACCATAAGAAACCTCTCCTTCATGTTGTCCAACGAATCTTGAATAGTATGAAAACTATCATTGAGGCCATCTACAAAGCCATCCAATTTGTTATTCAATGTGTCAAACAATTTATCTTTGAATTCTTTAGTAATATATAGAATTTATTTGATGGTTTTAGAAGAAATAGAAAGACAAGCACCCTATGAAAAATTATGAACTCTGTAGTTCCACCACTATCACGAAAAAACCCAAAAAATAGAACAATAAATTACTGCAGAAAATCACGGCGTTTTCCGAAAAAACCCTGAAAAACTGTTGAATTTAAAATGCTCATAACTTCACTTCCCAGAATTAGTTTTGGCTGATTTGTTTTTGGAAATTGGGTGAAATTGTGAGAGGAAATCATATCTGTAATTTGTTTTGGAAAATTCATCCTCCAAATGCTACAGAAAAAAATAAAAAATCATGTCGTCATCCACGGAAAAAACCCTGAAAATTTGCAGATTTTAAAACTTCAATATCTTGACTTCTCGGACTCCGTTTAGGGCAATTGTTTTTTTCAAATCGGGTTTTTTTCTGTGAAGAAATCAGATATACAACCTAGTTCTACAAATTTTTCACATAAATATACCAAAAAGGTATGGAATGCCGTGGCCCTCTTTTTTTTTCTCCGAAAGAAAAACTTCAAAAATAAAAAATATTTTCCCACAATGTCTGCCAAGGAAAGTGCTCTCATACCACTTGTTAAGAACCTATAACATATCTGCAAATATAATTTATAAATAAAAAAGAATAAACCAAGCCATTCACCATAACATGAACACAAGAATATAGAGAAAACCCTTGAGGTAGGGCAACACCATACAATGGATCCTATTATGGAAGGGATCGTCTCATGTTCAGTTGGCTCTTTGAGGGGGCATCCTCCTATTGAGATACAACTCACAATAAAACAATTCTCTTTATGTCCCATTACATTGCTTGAACCTCTTTATATAGTGCTACCATCACCTAAGAACATTCTAGAGGAGGGATCTTCTAGAAGTAGAACCTTCTAAGAAGTCTTCTTACTTTTATTATATCTAACTACCATAGTGGGCCTTATTTAATAATATAGTGGACGTAGTCCACCTTACATTGAATTGCCTCTACTATTATCACTATGGTCCCTCTAGGCCCCCCCACTACCTATGATACCACTTGTTAAGAACCTGAATAGATCTACAAATATAATCACCACAAATATTGATTACACAATAAATCCACAAAGAAATATAGAAGAAACCACACTTTATTATTATCAAACCCTTGAGGTAGTGAAACACCATACAATGGATCCTATTATGGAAGGGATAATCTCCTGTTCACTTGCCTCTTCGAGGGGTCATCCTCCTATTCATCTACAAAACACAATACAATAATTCTCTTCATGTCCCATTACATTGATTTAACATCTTTATATAGTGCTACCATCACCTAAGAACATTCTAGAAGAGGAATCTTATAGAAGTAGAACCTTCAAAGAATTCCTCTTACATTTTATCTAACTACCCATTTATTATATATAACTACCATAGTGGGCCTTATTTAATAATATAGTGGACCTAGTCCACCTTACATTGAATGTAATCCACTATTATCACTATGGGCCCTTTGTGCCCCCCCACTACCTCTCTAGCTACCTTACAAACTGCATGGAAGAAGCAAACCATTTTACTAGTGAAGCCTTATTACTTCCGAAGATGATGTCATCTACATAGACCAACACAATGAGAAAATCATTACCCTCTTTTTTGATATACAGATTGTTGTGAATTGTTCCTCTCTTGAACCCTTTGTCTTGAATATACTTATCCAGTCTGTAGTACCAAGCATGAGGAGCTTGTTTCAACCCATATAAGGATTTCTTCATCTTGTAGACAAAGTTAGGGTTATCTGAAAGTTGGAAACCTTCTCCTTGTTCCATATAGACTTCTTCTTTTAGATCTCCATTTAGAAAAGATGACTTGACATACATTGGATAGACTTTAAACTTCTTATGACAAGAATAGGAAAGAAGCATTCTAATATCTTCTAATCTTGCTATGGGTGCAAATGTTTCATCAAAATCCAATACTTCTATTTGAGCTTACCCTTTACAGACCAATCTGAATTTATTCCTGACAATTTTTCCTTGTTCATTCATTTTATTCTTAAACACCCATTTGGAGCCAATTACATTTTTATCTACCAATCTAGGAACAAGCTCCCAAGTATTGTTCTTCTCAATCTCATCCAGTTCCTTGTTCATTGATTGTAACCAATTTATATCTTCAATGTCTTCATTGAATTTATTGGATTCCACCATGGATATGAGGACTATATGTCATTGCTTAGTGTCTTTGATTATCCTTATCCTGGTTTGTACACCTTTGTCTTTCTCACCAATTATCTTACTTGTAGGATGATTCTTTTGAGTAATTTTGGAGGAAGGATTTGATGTTGTCTGTTGATTTGATTCTGCCTGAGTGGTTGTATCTTCATTTGACTCATAGTCTTATTTTTTCTAATTCTTGGACATGCTCATCTTCAACTTCAATTATATCCTTTGTTGTTGACTCAATATTCCTCACCTCTTTTACTAGGACTCCTTCATAAACTTTTATGTCAATACAATCAACCAATTTATGCAGCCTCTTATTATAGCATCACTATCCTTTAATGTTTGTAGCATACCCTAAGAGTATGCCTTCATCAACCCTGTCATCATACTTTACAAGGTTTTCATTATTATTCTTTATGTAGAACTTACTCCCAAAGACTTTGAAGTGTTTGATTGTAATAGGTCTTCCATGCCACAGTTCATAAGCTGTCTTATCACTGTGTGGTTTGAGGTGATCTTTGTTAAGAATATGGATTGTGGTGTGTATTGTTTCTACCCAGTAGGTTTGACCAATGTTCTTCTCATTCGTCATTGACCTGGCCATTTGTTGAACTGTTATGTTTTTCCTCTCAACTAATCCATTTTGATGTGGAGTTCCTAGGATTCTGTATTCTCTTTTGATCCCATGTTTATTATATAATTACTTGAAATCACTTGACATAAATTCTCCTCCTTTGTCTGATCTTACAACCTTTAATATGCTTCATGTTTGATTCTTAGTTAAAGCTTAAATATTTTAAATTTATCAAATGCTTCAACTTTTTCTTTGAGAAAATCAACCCAAGTGAGTTAGGAGTAATCATCAATGATCAAAATGAAGTAGTTTTCCTTCCTTGTGCCTTCCTGTCTTGATGGTCCACATAAATCCATATGAACTAATTGGAGTGGTTTCTCTATTGAAGTAGAGTTCTTGGATTTAAATTGTGTCCTCGTTAGCTTTCCTACCTGGTAGGGTTTACACATAGAATCTTGTGGATTTGATATTCTTGGAAGATATTTTACTGCCTCAAAATGTTTGAGCTTGATTAAGTGGTCAAAGTTTAGATGTCCAATTCTCCTACTCCATAACCATCTCTCATCATGTTTTCTTATATGACACTCTTCTTTATCTTCTTCCAACACATATACATTATTATTTGTCCTTAGTTTAGAGACTTTATCTTACAATATTTGGAAGTGAACACCACTTCACATCCTCTGTCACACATTTGAATTATGCTGAGCAAACTATGTTTTATCCCATCTATAAGCAGAACATCCTGGGATTTTCCTTTTCCATTACTTAAACTCACCATCCCTTTACCCTTGATTTTACCTGGTTCATCATTTCCAAAGATCACATTTCTTGTTTTTCCTTCACTTATAGACAAAAACTCATCCTTGTCTCTAGTCATGTTTTTGGAACATCCACTATGTATATACCAGGGGTCCTTTTGTTTTTGAGTTGAAGGTACTAGACCAGATTTTTCACTATCTTTTTTTTTCTAAGTGCTGGAATTTTTAGCTAAGGGTTTTATCTTTGTATTTTTTTTGTAATTCTTCAGATGGCATTTTGAAAATTTGTGGCAGACGTTATGACAGTTATATCATTCAATATCATTGTTAAATAGGTCAAAGTGATTGGTGAAGCTTTGTCGACTCATTGGATATTTAGTTCTATGTTGCAAATATTGTTTATTTCTTGATCTCCTCAGTTGAATGTCTCTAAACTTAATTTGACAATTTGCAATCTTATGACAAAAATTAGAGTAGTAAAAACAGTAACCATGGAACAAATTTTGGTACCTGAAGGATGGCCTTCTTATTGGTATTTGTTGCTCCATCTTCTGATATCTTTGTTTTTTATCAGGGATTATCTTATCTTTATTAGATTTTGGTGACAGAGTACTCACATGGTCTGATTGTATGCTGACTTGGAACTTGATCATCTTTATTGGCTCTTTGATTTTTGTCGGTTTGCTTCTTGAACCACTTACATAACCTAAACCAATATTCAACAAAGGAGATATTTGTTTTCTCAGAATGTCATTTAGTTTTGTTGAGGATTTAATGCTTGGAATATTTTGGAGATACAATGCTTTAAACTTCTCCATCTCTTTTCTGGTTTTTACTACCTCTTCTTCCAAGGCTTCACGTCTTGCCTTCTTTTCTGATAATTGTTGTTCCAAAATGTCCTCTACTTTTATTGCCTCTTCTAACTCCACTTTTAGTAGGGAAAATTCTTCATCAGGCTTTTTACCATTCTTTTCAAACTGCATCAACAATTGTTTTTTTTTTCTCTTCTTAAGTCTGAGTTTGTCAATCTATTATAAAGAATTGATTAGTTCACCTTCCATATCAACCACAACTTATTCATCATTAACATCACTTCCTGTGTTTTTATTATCATAATCCTCCTTGTCCATAAGCATAAATTCATTAACCTTTTCTTCACAGGAAGAGTCATTATAAGTGTCTTTTGAAGAGTCATCATTGTTTACACATAAATGTTTCTTTTTACCAAATATCCTAGGTTTGTACTTATTTTCACCTTTAGAATTTCGATCCTTCTTCTTGTGTGGACACTTAGATCCAAAGTGACCTATCTTTCCATAGTTAAAACACGTGAAGGGAAACTTTCCTTGATACTTTCCTGGTCCTTTCTTTAGTCTTCTCACAAAGTTTTCTTCAATTTCATCAAGCTCAGATTCCACATTCTTATCTTCTTTAAAATATGTTTCTCTAGTGGTGGATTTATCTTTACCTATCCTCATTTCATATGCAGTCAAAGTTCCTAGAAGTTGATCAAAAGAAAAATATTTTATATCATTAAGTTATTCTATAAAGGAGACCCTTGGGTTGAACCTATCTGGCAGAGATCTAAAAACGTTTTGAGCTAAAGAGGCTTCCTCAAATTTTTCACCAAGTGCTTTCATTGCATTTACTAGTTATTCAACTCTCAGAAAGTACTTCCTAATAGTTTCTTCTTCTTTCATATGTAGTTATTCAAATTGTACTCTATAGGTTTGAAGCTTGGCATCCTTTACCTTCTCATTACCTTCATAACTTCTAATGAGTTTGTCCCAAATTTCTTTGGTATATTCTAAGTGCATAACATTTACAAATTTTTCTTCTGCAAGCCCACTCAAAATAGAATTCATAGCCTTAGCGTTGAAGTTGAATTATAACTTGTCATCCTTATTAGCTAGTACAACTCGCTTTACATAACTAGTCTCCACCACATCCGAGACATCTACGCCTAAATCCATTATGTAGGTTATCATCCTAACTTTCCAGAAGTCAAAGTTTGTTCGATTAAATAGGTGTGCCTTATTGGTTGAAGTTCCTTCATGACTTGACATGTTTAAGATTATTGATATACCTTTAAATAAAATTAATCGACTTTGATACCAATTGTTGGACAACTGAGAGGGGGGGTGGTTGAATCAATTGTTACTGTGCTTAAAAAATTGTGCCCATTTTAAACTCTTTACAGAACACTCAATAAAAATCACAATAATGCAAGAAAGTAAGCAATAGAATATTCAAAATCAATCACACACATGAAATATACAGAGATAGATATTTCATGAGGAAACCCATAAAGGTAAAAACCTCCTCTTCTTGATATGATAAGTATCTTTATTTTCTGTAAATTATCATTATTATGATCTCCAACTCCTCTTGAGGCTACAAACTCTATTTTACAAGAAAAAACTTGTTGAGAGAACCAACTCTCTAGTTTCTCTAGAAACCACTAGAAGGAAGCACCAACTCCCTGAGTGTTCCAACACCAACTGGATGGAAGCACCAACTTCTAGTCACACAAGCACCATCATGTATAACAAAGAACAATAGTTCTCCTTTGCACCACCCTACCACCCTAGTTTTTTCTGGCTGCAACCAGATGGAAGCTACAACTCCTTGTGTAAAAACACACATTTGAGATGTTGAGGATAACAATCCTCCCTAGCACCTCCCTACCACCCTGATTATAAAAACTTTGTTACTGAAACTTATTATAGTGATAGAGTGTTTTTCAAAGGATTACTAGTCTCATCATTGTTCTACTACACTTCTCTGCTTTGCTTGGGTGCCTCGACTTTCTCTTCCTCTCTCAGATATACATTTTCATTCTATGTCTTTCTTTTATGGTTTATGCTCTGTGTATTATTTCCATTCTATGCGTTACACCTCTTCTGTTTTTTTCAACTACTACACACATCATGATGATACTCGCATGAATAACTCTCAATAGAAGAAACCATCTCTTCTCTCTTATGTGTATATTTATCATGCCAAGTCCTCTTCCAGATCATACACCTAACTCTTCATTCTCTCTAGCAGTCATGCTGAGTCTTTTCTTCATTAGTGGTCATTATCCTGAGATTCTTTGGATTCTCTGGTAGTTACAATATTCGATGATTTTCAATCTATCAATTATATCTATGATGAGTCTTCATCCTACTGGTAGTTACCTCGAGACTCTTCATCTCCTCTAGCGATCACCCTAAATCTCTTAGAATTCTATGGCAGATGAAATCACTCTGTTTCTGGAAGTTACAATCAGTCTATTACAATAGTTATAGAGAGAAACTTTGTGCGCTCATCCCTTTGGGGCCTTTTCCATTTCTTGAGAAAAAATTCACAATAGGTGCTAGATTTTATTGCTAATCCCCTTCCTTTTACGTGACCATTGGCGGTGACCAAACGCCTATTCAAAAGGTGCTTAAAGATCTCCCGAACTCTGAAGTGGAGCTTAGCGGCATGCTAGCTCATCCCTCGATATGACCTTGGGTGATGATATCATGTGACCACATGATTGCAGGAACATCCAAAGGTGGTGTAGATCAAACTTCTTTTTGCCCCGCAATTTACCTCCAGCTGCCATGTACCCTTTCTCCAGAACCATTGTTTCAATTGCATCCCGCTCATGAAAAATTAATACAGGAGCATGTTATGGCCCCACAATGCTCCTGAGTGGATGGATCTTACGATCTTGATGGTGGTCCTGAGTGGATGGATTGTATTGGAAAGTTTATTTCACAGAAACAAAACAATGGTTAGATTTGATCCTTACACTCATCCGTTCATTGGTCAATCTGACGGCTAGGACTTAATAAAAAATTGATATGGACTGCTGTCAGAACTTCAACTTTCGAAACTTCATGATTTCATCTTTTCAAACATACACTATCCTCCCACTGTACTATGATCAACAATTGAGAATACACCTGAAGTGATATTTCACATCGGACGACTCGTGTCCTTGCTGAGGTGGTCTGCTGACATGGGTGAGATGTGTAGATAGTGTAGTGGAGAGTGGAGGCAGAGCACGGTAGTGGAGTGTGACATGTAGCCGTTGAAGGAAAATCTCCCTGCGGACAGGTAGATCTCCTCTTGAGAGATAGACTCTTAACTCTTAAGATAGAAGATGCTTATCGTGGACACTGACTTCCTTTTAGATCTAGATAAACTAATGTGTGAGGAGGAAGGAGAAAAGAAGTATCTTTTACCAGTGTTTGTCCCTGCATGGTCTGAGTTGAGCTCCAATCTTGTGCTCTTCGATAATCCCTATAGACAAACAAAAGTACAAACCACTTCCTAATCTACTGCGATTAGATTGAAATAGACCTATCTATTAGAGAAAAATTCATGTGAGATCAAACACAGATTTGAAAGAAACATGCCAAGCATATTATATTAAAGAGAACAAAAATGAAGAATGATTACAGCCATAGATGTGAGTGTAGAAGTTTCGTCAATCCTTCCTTGTCCTAACCCTTGCTCAAACAGTCCACACAATGAATGTTGATGTTCTGAAAGACACCTTCTTCATGAGACCATAGGTTGCATGATTCACAATACTTTTTCCCCTCATTTCTTTCACCATGAGAAGGTCTGTTTAAATAGGCTTGGAGAGACCCAACTACTTGAGATATCTTTGGGGTAAGTTGAGGATTTTCCTCCTTTAGTTATGGATATTCCCTAAGATCGTGTCTTGACCAAGGATTCGAAGCCAACCACCTTCATATATTGAGGGGATCTTTCTCTCAATCTTCTCAACAAACCAGATTTCACCTAGAATAGGTAGCGCTCCTCCAAAAGGGGCATCAGAGCGTTATAACACTCCCCAAGAGAAGGAAAGAAAGTGTTGATGTTATAACTCTACCCCAAAAGGGTGGACAGAGTGTTATAACACTCCCTAACAATGTATGGGGGAGCGCTCCTCTCTGAAACTCAATTTTTAGTGGTTCTTCCAATAGCAAGAGACTTGTATTTCTAGTAGATCGATTCCTCCTCTTCACAACTAATATTTGAGGTTTCCTAAGTGTCCCTGTCATGTTTTTGGAGGCATGACATAGGAAAGAAGGCACTATGATATCAGCAACACTTATACACTTGCGGTCAAGATGCGACACTTGCGACACTAATGACGACACTTGTGACACTTGCGAAGTGAGTAATTTTGAGGTGTAACAGATTGCCCCCCAAAGTGTGAAGTTAGAAGATGAGAACTGATAATTGAAATACTTTGTAGACTTTCAAGAAAGGGTAAGGGCTCAGAGAACTTGACTGAAGTTGCACACAACCATCAAACAAATATTAAGACATGCTTCAAAACCCAAGGCAGGCATACCTATGCTTGAGTGAAAGATATGGCCGCCATAAATACACTGCGGATCCATAATTATATCGATAAAATGTATAGCCACCGAAAATACACTGTGGATATATACTCCCATGACCTGAACTGATCGTAGCCATGAAGAATACACAGTGGATCTACGAGATGACAAGACATAGCCACGACCAATACAAAGTGGATCTATGAGATAGTATATGTGTCAATGTTCAAGAGAAACTCCGTCGCAACCTAGACAAAGTACATATATGAGTGATTACTCAACCCAGGGTATTCTTACCGATCCCGATGTAGTACAAATCTAACCATGTGAATAGATGTCCTGATGTTGAACATGGTAGAAACCACTTGATTACCGGTCAATAATGTAAACTATTAACAAGCACGAGGGAGATCACCATTAATGTCAATGGTTCCCAAGGTTCTCTAGTACATTCCAACGAATGTGAATGGATGAGCTGAAGTTGAACATCCATGGAATCATCCGATTAGAGGTCAATGATATAAAACCATTGTCAAATGTGAGGAGGCCTACCATTGAGGGATGAAGGTCCCAAAGTACTAACTGGTTTCTAAGTCTAGATACTGGCTAATGTGTTGAAGTTGACAGGAATAGACTCATCGAAGGAGGGCCTTAATGTATCCCCCATCAATGACACGAAACTGACATAGAGATGTAATTGGTAGATCAAATGAACATGGACTAACACATGTATTGAGACAAGATATTTGTGATAGATGACTCTCGAGGTGGATACTTCCATTGAACACTGAGGCACAATAGAAGAAACATGACATGGACCAAAACATGATGATGTAGTGGATACCGTGACTTTCGTTGGGTGACCCAAAGGAGTAAGAAAAACTCAAAGGATTGGTTTAGTGCAGAGGTTTAGCGGATTAATATGTGTGCAAAGACAAAGTGTCGTGTTCAAGGGAGACTCTAAGGGTTGTTGGTAATGTTCTCAAAAACTGCTTGGCTTGCTTCTTTCAAGTTTTTTCCCCCATCCAGATAGATGAGTACCTCTTTTTCATTTAACGAGCTTGAGGAGGGTAACACATGCTCGATATAACTTACCTTCAGTAAGTCCCTCTCCCTTTGTTTAACGAACTGGAAGAAGTAATTTTTTGGTCACGTATGGGCATGTCGATGTTTTTTTAACGAGTCCAAAGACAGAAAACTCGAAGGTTTTTCATGATTATAGAGTCTGGGAAAACACTTAAAAGAGAACTCTCTCAGTTCCTTTTTCGTAAAGTAGTCTTATGAGAATGAAAAAGAGATAAACTATCACTCAACAAACATTTTCTTCAAGTACTTAATCAAGCGTGAAGAGAACAAGGTCGCTCAACAATCTTTTCATGTTTAGAGAGTCTGAAAAGAACTTAAAAATGACTTCAATGTTGTCCTTTTTCGTAATGTTAGTCTCATGAGGCTGAAAAAGAGATAAGTTATCACTCGAAAGACACCCTTTCAAACTTTTTAACGATTGGGAAAGGAAGCAAGATCACTCGGCAATCTTTTCATGTTTAGAGAGTCTGAAAAGAGCTGAAAGACGACTCCAGGGGGTTCCTTTTTTCTATATCCTTACAGTTCCAAAAAAGAGATAAAATTCTACCCGGATGCATTCTCATGTATTTACGAGCATGAGAAATAACAAAGACTAATCTCGGTATGCCCCCATCTTGACAGCTAGTGGATTAACTCAAGAATGATCAACAAAGGCTGGAGACATGCCCTCCAAGATTCAATTCATTCACCAACTTTGAGGTTGTCACCAATTTCTCTACTAGATGAGAAAACGGAGAAGGGTGGATGAGAAGAAGGTTCAAGAGAGGTGATTGTTTCATTTTTTAATGAGCTTGACACAGGAAAATAATTATTCTCAGGGCCTCTATTTCATTTTTTAATGAGCTTTCCACAGAGAAGAGAAACTATGCTCGTGGCCTCTGCATGATCATGGCTTCCAAGAGAATAATGCTCTAGAAGGATACCATGTCAAGGGACAAAACTCGGTCATGGCTTCTAGTGTTGAGTGTTGTGATAGGGGTAAGGAGGTCAAGCTCCAATAACCCTACCGAAGAAATCACCATGTCCACTACTGGATCCAAATCATCAGAAGTTGAAAGCAGGGGAGACGATAGAAAATAAACATCATGAGGGGAGATAGACTGTATATATTCCCAAATTTCTTCACAAGGGGGAAGAAAAGAGGATCGATGACGGTTATTATCCTGAGGTAACTTGTCAATGCGAAGAATTTCTATAATAGATTCATCAAAAGGAAAAATTGGGGAAATGTAGTCGATCGCAGATGACAAGGAACTCAACCATGATTGCATCGAGGAACTGTCAGGTGCCAATAGATGTTGGTCATCCGACGAGGGAGAAGCAGATTGGATAGAAATGTATGTTGGTTCGGCTGGACCAAGTGGCACAGTGTCACCTAGTGTATCGAATTCCAATGGATGAGGTACAATCCAAGGGTCAAATGATTCCAAAGATTGATAAGCCACAGTTGAAATCATATCGACGATGGAAATATGATGTGTAGTCAGTAGAAGTGGTGTAGGGAAGGTACCCATGAGGATAGAATCTTTCATTAAGATAACACCAACACTTTCATACTTGATCTTGTGGTCTCCCAAGAAAGGAATATTGTTGGTAGAAGGAGTCTGAGCATCGGTCGTGAAGAAATCCAACTAATCAACAGTGACAATTTTTCCCTGATGAGGAAATTGGACACATTGATAAACTGACAAGGCAATGACAGTCATAGCATAAAACCAACTTCTTCCAAGTAATAAGTTGTAATTAAGGGGAGCATCAACCACCTCGACATCAACAGTAACAGTTTTTCCACCCAATTGGATGGGCAGGGACTATAAAATCCCATTTGGATGAAAACCTCACCCATCAAAGGCACGTAACATCATTGGGGATTTGTTGAGTGCTGGTGATTTTAAACCTTTCCAACACACCAAAGACATGACACAAGTTGAGGCTCCGTCATCTAGAATAGTTCGATGGATTTGTTGATTATGAACAACAACATCAACTTGAAAAGAAAGTTGGTGAGAGAGTCGAGACGCATAAGTGTCTAGGTTAAACATGATATGGTTGGATGACTCAGGATCAATAGCGCCAATAGCGGCCAAGATCGTTCTACGTTGACTGGGGCAGTGTTGTAGAAATTCTAACGTAGACATAGCACATGATGCTTGACCCAAATCTTCAACAATGTTGTAGTTCTAGGCATCACGTGAACTAGGATTAAAGGTAGCTTTGTGGATAGTTCTCTTAGGAGGGCGTAAGATAGATTCAAACATGGGTTTCTCAATCTGAAGTGGTCCAAACAGAGGATTAACCGATGGAATACTAACAGAGGACGATGATGGATCCGACAAAGCACTGGTACCGTTAATGTCTTTTCCTTTATCAGGGTTACCTAGTGTGTCATATGTCTTAGAGTGAGTGGTCAAATTAATCCCATTAAACATATAAATATGTGCACTCGACGAGGCCTCATCATTAGGATGGTTGGAACTTCCCCCAAGAGAGGGGGTTTGAGCAACCATAGATTGCTACTGTGGAAAAGGATGATTAAGCACAATGGGTTGTGAATTTCCTTGGAAACTTTTTGCCACTTCATTGCGAAGTGGACAGTCCCGAGTGTAGTGATCGTCACTACAAATGATACACGGGAATTTCAGTTTCTATTGTGTTTTCTTTTCAGTAGAAGGTGTTTGATTTTTTGGTTGTTCATTGTTATTTTTTGATTTATTTTTTGTCTTCTTCTTACCTCCGAATTGTTGTGAAGGGGCAGATTGAACTGCATTCATCTCATAAATCTGGGTTTGGGGGGAGGTAGATGAGAGTGTGGTTGATTGGGAAAAAGAATGAGTTTTGACGGAATCGATAACACCATCTGCATGAGATGAGGATGACGTCTTAGAAGGATCAGTATTATCTCGAGCAATATTCGGAAGAAAATCATACAAAGTACTAGATTGTGAATAAACCAAATCTAAGTATTGAACCCGAGCGATGGCTTGTTCCTCAGTGACCACACCACCCATAGAAACATCGCGAGCGATTGGGGGTAACAATGATTTAGTAAACCATTCCACCAATAGTATGTTAGGAATGATTGCCTTAATCATCCTTTGTCGTCGCCTCCACTCAAGAATATGGTCAGAGATATGCACAAAGTTAGTTTGACGAAGGGAGTTCAGGAGTTCAGTACCCGTTTTGTAGCGAATAGGAAGTTGAAAGTGCGTGAGGAAAGACATGGAAAGGGAATTGAAATCATGAAAAGAAGCATGTGGTAGTTCAATATACCACTTTTCCGCCGAGCCTGTAAGTGTTCGCTGGAAAATACGCAAACGCATAGAATCATCCATGAGGGAGTTTGATGAACACCACAAATGGAAATTCATCACATGGTTGTTTGGATCTTCGCCATATTTTCCATGAAATTTTGGAATATCAGAAGGAAGTTTAGCTACAATGACTTGACAAACCAGTGAATGAAAAATAGGATCATTAGCTAGCTGAGACAAGTTTGGGAGATCCAGATTCGCAAGGAAAGGTAGTTGTCAGTTAATTTTCGGATCATATTGGTGTGGCATAGGAACACCAGTAGGACCATAAAATGGGTTAGGTGGATAGTTGTAACCAGTAGGTCCTCCTACATATAGTTGTTGTTGGCCAAGATAAACATGATTCGATGATGGATGAGAAACATTTGCATAACTTGGTGGGGTCTGAGCATTATAGGCAGGGTGATTTATTTTCCCATGAGGAAGATAAACATTTTTCCCTTGAGAATGGTAAGGAGTAGATTTCGGAGGTAGATACACATTAGACCCATGAGGAGGATAAGACTGTGGTCCTGGAGAAATCCAGGTGGTGTTTGGGATGACGCCTGGATAAGTTTGTCCGTAAGATGTTCTGGAAGGAACAGGATTTGATACTCCTCCTAGTGGATTATGAGATGAGCACCCCCCAACGTGGGGTTCAATGAAAATGCCTCTTGAAGATACCCCCCAGGATTGTGAAGATTTTTCAGTAAACGAAGGTTGCCCCCCTGCCAGCGGTGTATTTACAATAGGGGTATGACTGGAAAATGGAGGGTGCCCTCCAGGAGGAGAATGAAAAGGGGCTATCCCGTAGGAGGGGTATTCCCACCATGGAAAGGTAGTCCTCTAGGAGTGAAAGGTTCATTAGATGGTGGTTTCCTCCAGCTGGTTGTGTTTGGCCAGCAGGTGTCTGCATTCTCAGGTGAGAAGATGTCCCAGCACGATCGTGTGGAACATGTGGAGTTGTAGAGTAAAAGATTGTAGAAATGGAGGTAGAGATTGAAGTGATTTGGATATGAGTAGAGGTGATGAGTCCAACATTAGGATGGACTTGTGCTGGTGTAATAGTAGGGTTAATAACCTGATTGAATGGGTGATTCATGGTTTGACCGGATGGTCCTGTTTCACTAGGAGGGTCATGAGGATGAAAGGGTTGTCGAAAGGATTCAAAATATTCATAGAGATCGCATCCTGATGAAGTCCTCCATACATAACAAGCAGGTGTGGGATTGGTATCTACTGTCGTGCTAGGAAAAACATGATTCCTATACTCATCACCAAAGATTGGTTCTGTGGATCCCATATATGTTTCAGTAAAAATCCTCTCTGGTAATTGTGGGACCTCTTCATCTATGAAGTTCCCAAGGGGGGTCTAAATGAACCAAAAGTGGTTCAAGAGGAGTTACCGACATAGATGTAGTGGGATTTTCAACTGTAACCAAAGCGCCTTCTGAGTTATCTAACGCAGGAGCAATAACACTTTCAGCATCAGATTGATTTTCTAACTCTCTACGGTAGTTGTCTTCTGAAGGGTTAAGAGGTAAGGGTTGATAGCCTTCTAGAGGAAACCCTTGCATCCTACATGATTAGTGAAGACCTTTATTGTCTATAGGCTCAATTGTGGATAATAACAGAACACACTAAAAAACTAGGGCCAACTAACAAAAAGAAACAACATACGCTAATAAAATCTAGGAATCAACCAAGCAAACAAAACTTCTCTCGATGATCGTACTAGTTGGTGATGAAATCCAATGTCACATGATCAGATCAAGAAGGGGCTAGGATATGGTGGAACAGTTACAATGGTGACCTACTTAACGTACTTTCACCTTGGTGCAAGCTTACACGCAGTAATTGTGGATTTACCCTCCAAGGAGCCTGAGTGAGTTTGACCAATGTTTATTCCAGGTACAGTGAGACTTCTCTTCACTATCACCTTGTGTAAGTACCTAAAGATTATGGAAAATAAAGAAACCAATTTGCAGTGAGTCCCTGGGTGGGTACAATCGACAGTCTGATCTGAAACGTATGGGAAGGATAACAAGTCTGAAATCATCCCAATAAGCTCCCAGAAATAATCATGGGTATACCTTCAAGTGACCCCCAATATACGATCCGACCACTACAAACAGTTGAACCACAGAGGGATAATCTCCGTAATTCACCCAAATGCGACCTCATGCGTAACCCTTGTGTGAGAGGGGGATCCCAAAAAACCAATATGACAATTGGATTTGACACTCCCTAGCTCAGGATGCTAATGTTTGTTTTGAAAACTTTGGAGAGTTGTACTCACAACCTAATCCAAAGTGCTAACCCTAGTCTACTATTGGTGGAATATCCTAAAAACAAAAGTGTTCTAGTTAATTTTTAATTAGCATTCGTTTTACAGTTGTTCTTTACTCAAAGGGTGTATGAAAGTGAAACTGATGGAATGATGACTCAATTCCCAAAAATATGAATGAAAGATGATAAGCAATCATTTATTTTCAATGAACGCTTATTTAAGGGAAGGAGAAAGAGTCATTTTCAGTACCAAAACACTAATACGGAATGTCCTCAATCAATTGGTTCTCAATCGAATCCAATGCAATGCTAAAACATTTCAGAAATGCCTTCTAATATGCAAACCAATCACTAACATGTACCTTTGTTGTTTGTATGTGAATGATGATTGATTCAATGAAAAACTTCTCCTGCTAACTACCCTTTCAGATCAAGGAGATTCGGACAAGCATAAGCAAATTTCGCACAAACAAAACACCCTCTTGCTATGATTGAAACAAGAAGAACAAGAAAACAAAATATAACAATGAAAATCAATCAATTCACACAAAAGAGAGATGTTTAATAACAATGACCTCAAGAAACCAAATGAGATGATTCACAGATTTCTGATGACCTTCACCAGAGTTCCCGCCCAGTCGGATAAGAGAGAAGAAAGCAGTGGATTGATTCCAAGTTCTCAACAGAAGAAAAAATCAAAATAAGGAAGAAGGCCACCAAATATGAACAGAAAAGTGATTATTTCTCAGAAGGAAGGATGTGAAAGGTCAATAGGATGAAACATTGAATCACAAAGAAGCTCAACAAGTGAAAAAACAGAAACTAGTCTTCAGAAAAGACAATTCTGGAAAGGATTTTTTTTCAAAGACAGGTTGGTGCTCTGGTTTAAGGGGAACTAGAGAGTTATAATGCTCTGTCTAAGGTATTAAGGGAGCACTGGCGCACTACTAACAAGGTAGGGGAGCGTTGGTGTCCTAAAACCCAGAAAAATGGCCAAAAAACCCTAAAACTCAGTTTAACTTCGGCATTCAGAGTATGTGTGATGGAATAAGGATTCAATAAGCATATGAAATCAAGCATACAGGGTGAACACTGTCTAAAAAGAACAAAGGTGAAGACAAAGACTATGAGTAAAACCAAAAATGAAAAGTTTTGATTCGTCCCCAATGGAGTTGCCAGTTTCTGTTGAACGAAAATCTCCCTGCGGACAGGTAGATCTCCTCTTGAGATCCAGACTCTTAACTCTTAAGACAGAAGATGCTTATCATGGACACTAACTTCCTTTTAGATCTAGATAAACTAATGTGTGATGAGGAAGGAGAAAAGAAGTACCTTTTACCAGTGTTTGTCCCTGCACTGTCCGAGTTGAGCTCCAATATTGCACTCCTCGATAAGCCCTGTTGACAAAAAAAAGTACAAACAACCTCCTCTACTGCAATTAGCTTGAAATAGACCTATCTATTAGAGACAAATTCATGTGGGATCTGTTAAGACCTAATATTGGCTCATTACCCCTTAATTGGGGCATATTAGATTAGTAATGTTATTTTATTTATGTCAGCTTTAGGCTATTAGTTGTAATTTAGATTAGTAATGTTATTTTATTTATGTCGACTTTAGGCCATTAGTTGTAATTATACCTCCTAGTCTCCTATATATACCAAGGAGACATTTTCATTTTGAATCATCTTGTACTTGAACATTTAATTCGGGTAAAAGGAGGTTGCCCCCTCGAAGAAGCTTATTATCTGAAATTATCTCTTTTTCAAGGCATTGAGTACTTTTCCTGAGGTTTTTCTATGCTATATTGATGTTTGGTTCTTAACATATGGTATCAGAGCTCAAGGTCTTGGGGTTATGCTGCTACATTGGAGACACCGTGGAATTTTCGCTATAACTGTTTTTCTACAACGTTTCAGAAGGAACGGCTTGGAGTATATTTAGTAGACGGATCAAGGTACGTTGGGTTCAAAATTCATCTCTTGAGGACTTATACTTTCGGATATAAAACCTATACAAGATAGGGTTCTGGAATCATCCTGAAATGAGTCATTGCGGAATGTTCGCTATAAATTTTTTTTTGTAATGTTTCATACCCTGAACTCTGGAGGACATTTACAGAAATTAGTAGTGTAGCTGTCGTAAAACTTTTAGCTTCTGGGTCATCTTAAATTTGTATATACACCCTGTGTAATATAGGGTATCTGACTAGTCCTAT